>VZTN01015920.1:19523-74140 GCA_013400515.1 Erpornis zantholeuca
GCGTCCCCCCTCCCCGGTCCCCCCTCACGGCTTCTCCCCTCACGGGTACCCCCTCACAGGTACCCCCTCACGGCTTCTCCCCTCACGGGTACCCCCTCACGACGCCAACGGTCGCCAGGCAACCGCCCGCCATGGCCTCTTTAAAAGGCCGTACCCGCCCCTGATAGGTCGGTTCTGGGCGGGGTCGTCTCGGGATTGGCTGGGGGCCGGGCAGGCGGAAGCGCGCGCCGCCCGCCATGAGCCGGTTCGGGGGCCGCACGCGCGAGTACCCGGCCGTGTCCATCGACCGCTTCGACCACGACAACCTGCGCGCGCGCGCCTTCTTCCTGTCTCACTGCCACAAGGGTGAGGGCCAGCGAGTGGTCCCCTCCCGTGTGTCCCACCCCCCCGTGTGTCCCCCGACTGACCCCTTGCCTCTCTCCCCAGATCATATGAAGGGGCTGCGGGCGACCGCCCTGAAGAGGAGGCTGGAGGGCAGGTACGGGCTGGCGGCGGGGCGGCCTCGGGGCAGGCGGCTGGTGCGCGGCAAAGCGTGAGCGAAACAGTGTGGGGGGCTGCCATGGGTCATAAGGCCCAGGGTGGGAATGGGACAGGGACACCTCTCACTAGACCAGGTTGGTCCAAGCCCCGTCCTACCTGGCCTCGAGCACTTCCAGGGGTGGAGAATCCACAACTTCTCTGGGCAACTTGTTCCAGTGCCACACCACCCTCACTCATTGTGAAAAAAACTTCTTCCTTGTATCTCATCTAGACCTGCCCCCTTTCAATTTTAAGTCACTCCCCTTGTCCCCACCATGCCCTTGTAGAAAGTCCCTTCCTACAATTCTTAAAACCTCCCTTTAAATATCAAATGGTAGCAGTAATATCCCCCCAGAATTTTCTCTTCTCCAGGCTGAAGAACCCCAGCTATCTCAGCCTGTCTCCGTAGCAGAGGTGTTCCAGCCCTCTGAGCATATTCCTGGCCTCCTCTGGACCTGCTCCAAGAGGTCCCTGTCCTTCCTGTCTGGGGTCACAGACCTGCATGCAGCACTGCAGGTGGAGTCTCACCAGAGCAGAGGGGCAGAATCTCCTGCCTTGTCCTGCCGCCCACAGTGCTGGTGATGCAGCCCAGGATACAATTGGCTTTCTGGGCTGTGAATGCACACTGCTGGCTCATGTCCAGCCTCTTGTCTGTCAGTACCCTGAAGTCTTCTTCAGGGCTGCTATTAACCCATTTATCCCTCAGTCTCTTCTGATACCGGCATTGCCCATACTCAGGTACACTTGGCCTTGTTGAACTCCATGAGCTTCCTGAGGATCTCCTTGTTATTCCCTGGAAATGTTGGTACACAGAGACAGTGCTGTGCCTGTGCAGTGAAAGGGGCCAGCTGTGCTCTCTGAGGTGTATAAGCAAGCAGGTAGCCAGCAGTTTGAGGGAGACAGTTATTCCCCTCTGTCCAGCATTTGTGAGACTTTTCTGGAGTACTGAGTCCAGTCCTGGGCTCCCCTGGATGATAAAGAAACAGGTGTTTTGGACCAGGATCACCACACTGGTCTGGAGCAGAATGTTGTGATGTGTGAGGAGAGGTTGAGAGAGCTGGATGTCTTCAGCCTTAGGAGTAGGAGGCAGTCATGTATTGTTCTTTGCAGGTAGGGATAGAGAAGATGGAGCCAGTCTCTTCATGGAGGTTCATAAGGAAAGGGGCAAGGGATACCTTTTTCACCAGGAGGATGGTCAAACATGGCAATGGGCCCAGGGAGGTTGTGGACCAGTTCCTAGGCTCTGTTCAATCTATTAGAGTAGATATTGCATCTCCTTAGATGCAAGAGGAGAATCTTTGCTCATCAGGCTCAAGCTTCATAAGGAGTATTCTGTGTTCTGCTGAGTGCTGACTGTCCCAAATGCCTGTTCCAGGGGTGTGTGCAGAGGTATAGAAACAAGCAGATAGGTCATGACCATGACCCACACACTGCATTTGTGTCTACACAAAACCATGTCAGCAGGGGCACACAGGGGTAAGTTTGGGTTTGCTGTGCTGAAGAGAAGCCTGCAGGCTTCTAGTTCTGCAGATCTCCTCACATGAGAGGTTTCTGAGTGTAGGGTTTGATGTAGTGCCAGGTGCACTGCCAGGTGCTGATGTATTGTTAGATTGTTCCTTGTGTTGACTTTAAAAAAACACTTATTTGTGGTTTTTGTCTCCTCACAGCTTGAAAGTTAAACTATACTGCTCACCAGTAACTAAGGAATTGTTGTTGACTAGCTGGAAATACAAGTTTTGGGAGAATCATATTGTGAGTTTGTGTTTATTTTGAAATTAGCGATTTCCAAGCAGTGATTCTCAGAAAGAAGCAGCTTCCTGCTCCTCAGAAGTGTCTAAATATTGGTGTTGATACAGTGTTTCAGAGCTCAAGTACTTCCAACAATGTGCTTTTCCTGCTGTTTGCCATGTGGGATTGGTTTATTGCTGTTCCTTGTTTCATTATTTTTCCCTCCACAAAATTTTTCCTTTTCTCTCAACTTCAGCTTTACATGGCCTTCATCTTTAAATTGATCATTTGTACATTTGAATTCGTATTAATTTCCATATGTTGCTTATGTGTCTTTGCTGCTGTCCTTAATTCTTCTTCTGCTTCATTTAAAGTCTCTTATTGCTTGGAATATAATTCCAAGATTATAATTCATATAAACGAAGTTATATGATTTTCATTTTGATTTTTGGAAAATGGACTGTAACATGAAGAAGTTTTAGTAAAAAATCACTGAAGAACTTAATAAATTTACATGATTTCCAGTGTTTGGAGCCAAATTGCAAGGGATCAGTGTTATGTACAGGTGTGACTTGTAGTTAGGAAGTTGAAGTTTCCTTCCCTTTGCAGGTGCAGGCATTATGAAATTGAACATGAATATTTTTATAGAAGTAAGAATTATTCTCTCTTCACAAACACAGGAATACATTTCCAGTGATTTGTGGGCTCTGCTTCTGCTAATAGGGGGCAGTGAGGAGTGCTGCAGCACAGAGCTGTCCTAGCTAGATCCATTGCAGTGCTCTGGATGTTTTGGGCTTTGCAGTCATCCAAAAATCAGGCATGTGATCTATCCTCAGGAACAAGAGCTGTGGCTGATAGAACAACATGCTCTAACTTTTTTAGGTATGCACACATCAGTTGAGGTATCTCCATTTAATTTTTAGGTAACTTTTAGGAAAATTTATTTCACTGGAAATGGAAATTTATGACTTACTATGGGAAATTGAGTTTAATTTTACAGATTTAGCATTAGCCACAGTGAGTGCTAGAGATGTCTACATAATGAATATGTAGACATAAGCATGAAACAGAATGTTCAGTAAATCCTATAATGCAATGAATAATTTTGTTACAGGTTGCATTGGAAGTTGAAACTCCAACTCAGATTTGTTTAGAAGATGAAACATCTGGTGAGGTAAGTTACAGGAAAAGAAGATTCATGTTAGTCATGGGCAGTAATGCTGTTTACCTGAGTACAGGAAACACAGCTGCAACATCCAAAGTGGATAAGCTATTTTTAAAATGTATGTGCCCTTCCTCTCCTGTAGTGACAGGACAAGGGGTGATAGATTTAAACTCAAAGGGGGTCTATTCAAACTGGATAGAAGGAAGAAACATTTTACAATGAGGATGGTGAAACACTGGAACAGGTTGCTCAGAGAGGTGGTGGATTCCCCATCTCTGGAAACATTCAAGGTCAGGATGAAGCTCTGAGCAGTCTATCTAGTTGAAGATGTCCTTGCTTATTGCAGAGGAGTTGGACTGGATGAACTTTAAAGATCCCTTCCAACCCACACTATTCTGTGATTCTGTACTTTTTCACCAGGAACCAAGGAGGTAAAACTATCTTCTGTCCAACTTGCTTTATAAGCACCATACAGTACTTGGTCCTTTCTTCTGCCATGACAGGATGGTCGTTGCTCTTTAGTGCTTGTTGCAAGGTGAAGAGACTCTCTGGATTTAAAAGCAATGCTAAATGCTACAGGAGGCTGTGGGGAGTAATGCATTGCTTTCACTGTGCTGACAAAAGTACTGGTAGCACTTACTACAGTATGAAAATAATGCTAACCTCTCTCTTCCAGAAGGAAGATGTAGTGGTGACACTTCTGCCAGCTGGTCACTGTCCAGGTTCAGTCATGTGCGTCCTTTCAATACTTTAAATGTTTCACCACCTGGTATTTAATGATGAGTTTGACCCAAGTGTTGCTGTCTGCAGGTTTCTGTTTGAAGGTGAGAATGGCACTGTGTTGTATACAGGGGATTTCAGGCTTGCAAAAGGAGAAGCAGCCAGAATGGAGCTTTTGCATTCAGGGACCAGGTGAGCTGTTTGTGGGATTTAGAAAGAATCATATGGCATCAACAATTTGGGAATAATATACTATTTCTTTCCTTTTTTACTTAAAATGTAACCATGTTGTAATTAATAAATATAATTGCAATACTGCAGTTGCAAGCCCCCTTCGACTTACCTTTTTTGTAACAAAGAGGTAGAATTACCTCCTTTTGAAGAGAGAGGAAGTGGCATATCTTAGCACTGTGATGCAATGATACCACTGATACCACATTTCTCTCCTCCAGAGTAAAAGACATCCAGAGTGTGTATTTGGACACTACTTTTTGTGATCCCAAATTTTATCACATACCAAGCCGGGTAAGTCTAATTAAATTGTGAGAGGAAAAGCCCTTAAAATTGTTAATTAACCACCCCTTTGTCAGGTAAGTCTTGCAAGGCAATGCCATTTTGCATTACCAAATCACAGCACTTTGGAAGTATCTTCCAAGATGATTGACAGCATTTTCTACACTTTTCAGGAGGAATGTTTAAATGGGATCTTGGAGTTAGTGCGAAGCTGGACCTCGCTGTCTCGTAATCATGTTGTGTGGCTGAACTGCAAAGCTGCTTATGGATATGAGTATTTATTCATAAACCTCAGTGAGGAACTCGGAATCAAGGTAACGTTTCTCTAGTTGCTGCTTTGGAACAGATCCTCAGTAATGATTGTGGCCAGTCACTGAGCTGGCAATGGCTGTTCAGAGGGCTGCTCTGGGTCACAGTTATGCCTGTTTCAAGTGCAGTTGTGCTCAGAAGGAGTTAACTAGTTGACTTCAGTCTGGAACCTCTAGACTTTCCAAAAAGAATTTAATTCCCAGTTTTCAAGCTTACTGTTTACCTCTCCCCCTTTTATTTTGTGAATGATAAAAGTAATTTGCATACAACATTAATAGTTAGTAGATATATTCTGATATATTCATAAATATTCATCCATCTTCAGCATAGATGGTATGTTCTACTTGTTCTAGATGTCCAAGTTTTGACTGCCACATCTCTGCTCGGACATTTTTGGGAGTAATAATTTAAATGCCTGCCAGCATTTGGGGAGAGCAGAATCACACCTGTATAGCTGCTCCAGCTGCAGTCTGGAAAACTCATTGAACTACTAAAGAGTAAACTCTGGCTTTCTCTAGGTGCACATGAACAAACTTGATATGTTCAGGAACATGCCAGAAATCCTGTGCCATGTTACCACAGACCAACACACGCAGATTCATGCCTGTCGACATCCTCGGGTGCGTTCGTTCTGCAAAGCCTCCCCTGACTTTGTTCTGAAAATGTGGTTATTGGTGATATTTGGGACCCATTGGGCTAATGAAGGCTGGAAAAATGGTGACTTAATGTAAAGCAGAGTGAAAATGTTAGTTAGTGGGTTGAAGTTTGTTTTCTTTCTTAAAAAAAAGGAAAAAAATATATTAATTTATGCTAGAAATAATTTAATTGTATTTGAAACCTGAAAATTGTATTTAAGTAAAGTGAGACAAGCAGTACTAGATCAATCAGGTATTATCCACTTCAGTGTATCAAAAGGCTCAGATGCTGCCTGCTGCAGCCATGCACTGTGTGGCCCTCCCTTTCTGGGATGTCTGTCAGACTGGAGGCTCCACCTTGGAGGAACACAGGTAGAACCGGAGATGGCACATAGGGGCATTGGTCTCTCTGACTGATTTGCTCTGCCAGCTGCACTAAAGAAGCAAGGTGTGACAAAGTCTTTCAATAGAGTTATAAGCGAGAGAAGAATGTGCTTTGGCTAGATAGTATGTTGCTTAACTTCTGGGTAAAAAAGGTCACTGTTGAACTACATTTAATATCCCATTGGACAGGATGATGACTGCTTCCGAGGGAATAGACTGCCCTGTGGGATAACTTGCCATAATGGAACTCCCCTGCACATAATCAGCATTAAACCCTCCACAATGTGGTTTGGGGAAAGGAAAAAGAAAACCAATGTAATAGTGAGGTGAGCATTTGGGCCATGAAGAAACCTGTTGTTTCAGGTTTGTATCTTGCCTGATACTTGTATAACTGAATCTCAGAATGGACTTTAGGCGTACGTTATGCTGGTCTGTTGACGAAGGATGAAGAGCAGTTACCTAATTGTTGTGCCTCCTCTGTTTTTTTTAGGACTGGGGAGAGAATGTACAGAGCTTGTTTCTCTTTCCATTCTTCATACAGCGAGGTTTGTATTCTTGTAGTACTGAGTATACATTGATTAAGGAAATGTAAAAGAGTTTTGATTATTCTGGAGTGGATGACACGACTTGTCATAATAAAAAAAATCTTGTGAGTAATAAGATGTAAGGGGATAGGAAGTTCTGAATGCTGAAGACAGAAAAATTTGTTTTACTATAGCTGCAGAGGAACTTGTTAAGGTAGAGCAGGATTACAAGCCTATTTCCTGTTCTCTGTTCTCAGAGTATAGGTCATTGGTACAATTGTTTTGTCTGCCTTTCTCTTTTAGATTATTGTGTAACTGTGCAATACTTAAAGCATGGAGTTTTGGTTTACAATATGTTGTTTATCTACTGTGACTCAGATTTGGGTGGGTTTGCCTTCTTTTCTCTGCCCACACATTTAAACAGAATTTTCTCGCATCCTGACTGCCGCTGTTGCCCCTCTTCCTCTGTTAAAAACTAAAAGGAAATTGGTCATGGCAGCATCCTCCTCACAATCACACACTTAACATGACTCGTTACAGCTCTATAAAACACTTCTTTCTCCTAAGAAACTGAACTGAAACGGAATCAGTGCTAATAATGAACTGTCACAAAGTCTTGCACTACAAAATGGAGGAAAGCAGTACTGTTTCTAAGATCCTGGATAAGTTTAAATTTGCTCTGCCATGCAGAATTTTAAATGGAGGTGCCAGTGTGGAATTTGCTGGTGGAATATGGGGAGGTAGTATAACTGTAACATTCCTACCTCCACATGCAAAAATAGATGGGTTCTTGTCTTGGTTTGAGACAACTTAAAGGAGAGCACTCTGGAACGAGCTGTCTCCTGTTATAGGTTCAACCAATCCCTTTCCACCAAGAAGGAATGAACAGGAGTAGAAAGAAATTAAAAAATAACAGTTTCCTAACAAGCGGAACAGCAAAAGGCAAAAACTAACAGTAAATAACTGCTGGATACAAAATTGCAATAACATTAGGGGTCACCCCAGCACAGTCATACTGTCTGTACAGGTAGGAGTGTAGTCTGCAAGTGTTTCCAGTGCTCAGCACTGAAAAAGCCTCAGCAGGAGTGCCCCAAACTGGACACAATTCTTTAAGAAATTTACTGGAGATCATCTAGAAGACAACAGAGTAAGGCTTGGAAAAAATAATGTGTTTTGTCATAATGGACTTTTACAGGGGACTGAAGAGAGACTTTAGGAAGGGGAAAGGAATACCTGATCTGCATAACTGGAGACATGAAGTCCAGTAAGGAAAATGCATTTTGAAAAGATAACAGCAGTAAGGACAGGGGAGCACTGAATCACGTTCCAGGTGTGCCCAGCCTTTTCTTTCAGAGATAGTGATGGTCTCTGTAGTAATTCATAACTGCAGTGAGGTGTTAGGTGAGGCTGAGTTCTCAGCATCCTTTCAGGCCTCTTTCCTTGTTCCAGAGATAGTCATGGGCTGCAAGGGTCTTTACTTAAGACTACTAGTAGTACTTTTGGATGTGCTTGCATCAGTGCTGCCTTTACGTGACGTTCTTAACTGTTGATGTAATTTGTTAAATTGCTTCTTATTTCTGGAATTTAGATCAAGGACTTCCTGAGCTATATCTGCCCTGTGAATGTGTATCCCAATGTACTGCCACTCGGTGCAACAGAGGACAAAGTTATGGAAATGTAAGTGACAAGGGGCTGCTGGATGGAGGTCATCCAAACTCTGTTCCTTTAAGGACAATGCCCCTCCTAAATCCCAGCCTTTCAGGAGGGCCACTGCCTTTTGCTTTACTTGTCTGATAATTCAGATTTTTTTTCCTATATTCAGTCCCACAGACTTGGGCTTTCTGAAGCACATATGTATGTTAAGCTGAGTCTCAGAGTTTGTATTCTACTTCTGTCTGTGTGTAGAGGCTTTTCTGCTGGTAAACTCTGGGAGAAAGCTGAACACACATTCATCTCACTGTATTCTGTGACCCATTTCTATTTGTCATTGCTACTTCTCAGAAGTTTCTTTTAAAGAAGGTTTCTCTGGGGACTTGAACTCTTCCCATCTGCAGAGCATCAGAGGCCAGTTCTCTTGTGCTGCTGCAGATGTCGGCAGCTTAAAAAGCGCCCTCAGGGAGCAGGAGAGCTGTGGTATCTCTTAGTCTGGACAGAACAAAGATTCCTGTTCCTCTTTCCTTTCTTCCTTAGTAAGAAAGGAGACTTCCACTTACTAATCACTAAATAAAACTACAGTTGGATTTTGAACCCTGTCAGCTTGTCTCCTCTAAGGGAGGAACTACAAGGTAGTTTCCAAATTATGTACATGTTTTAAGGTAAATATATTGAAAGGACAGATTTCTACCTTTCAGCTGCTGAAACTCACCAATGCATCAAGGATTTTGCCCTAGGTATTGCTGCCTTTGCTTTAACATTTTTGCTGCAGTGTGCCTGTGAAAGGCATGGAGCAGTATACTTAAAACAAGTTAAAAGATTTAACTTCTTCAGCTGAAGGCATCTGCTGAGTTCTAAATATTAACTGCTTTTCTCACTCCCCTCAGATTAAAGCCATTATGCAGGTCATACAGGAGAAACATGGAACCCAGGTACAAGCCCTTAGGAACACTGAAGAGAGCCCACAAGAGAGAATTATCTGATACAGGTAAAGGTTCTACTGCTGGTACTGCACCTTAAATGAAAATCTGAGACTAAGCAGAGGTGCCAAAAGTGTTCACCACAGTCTGACTGTGTGTTCAAAGCAACAGCTGGAAAGGAGAAATAGAAATTATGTGAACTTAGATATTAGGAGGGTGAGAGAGCACTGATCATGGAAAGACACACTTGTTTGCAGTCTTAAAATGTACTTAATACTCATGAGCCCTGTAAGTTTTTGGATAGAGCTCCTTCCCTCAGTCCTAGATCAGCCCTAGGAGAGCTTGTTCTAACTGTCCCTGTGCTAGACAAGGCAAGGCAAACACTGTTGATGTCATCCTGCAAAATCTCCAGCTGGGTTAAAGAACATTTTCCTCAATTTATACTAAATGAATTTTTATTAAAACTTTCCTCTCAACAAGATTTTAGCAGAGATGTGAGCTTCTCTTAGTGTTTTCCTGTTTGTTTTTTGCCAGATGAAGATGATCTCTTTGATTCAGAATTAATTTCTATAAGGCCTAAGATTCCAAAACAGCAGAGAGGAGAGAGCAGGCCCTACAGCACAGGACAGTCTGAAAATGCTGAAGGAAACATTAACGAGAGCACAGAAAGTTACAAAGGAACCACAATTTACACCTCCCTCAAGGTAGACTTTGTGGACTGTGAGGAATCAAATGATGATGATGAAGATGATGAAGAGGAATCTGAAAAAAATACAGTTCAATTTCTTTCCCATGAGCCAAATACCACTTCCACAGCCAATTTCAATGGACTAACTAGTGACCAGCAGGAGTCTAATGCCAATGTCCCTTGCTGGGATGAATTTTTTACATGTAATAAACTAGAAGAAAGTTCTGAAAATGAGGACAACATCCCATCTTCAGCAGATGCTGGTGGATCCCAGTCACTCTTCAGTGATTCAGATGGAGTAAGTGACTCAACACACATCTCATCCCAAAATTCTTCTCAGTCAACACACATATCAGAGCAGGGGAGCCAGGGCTGGGATAGCCAAATGGACACAGTGCTCATCACCTCCCAGGAGAGAAGTGCCCTGGACCTCAGCAAAGGTGGGAGCAGAGCAGTGGTTCCTGTGCTGCAAGAGACTCCCAGGGACACTCAGCTGGACAGCAGCACGGGGAAGCCACCAGGTCAGAACAGACCTTGTGCCCACGATGGTGCCTGTGGCTTGAAAAGCAAAGGCTGTGAGAAAGCTGCAGAGGCTGGTGGTGCCCACATTCAGGATGTGCTGGTGGAAATAAGTGACAGCTCCAGGACTCCTGATCTGGAGCTGAGGAGGGACTCCCAGAGCTCCTCTGACTTTGAAATCCCCTTGACTCCTGGTGCTGAAGCGCCTCAGCCAGATAAACTGCACCATTTGTACAAGAAGCTTGCTGCAGGTGAAAACATAATCAATGAGAAAAAAGTCTCCTGAGAACAGGTATAAGTGATTACCTTGTGGTAATACCCAACATGTTTACTAATACCTGAATTCTTTCTCTCTTCCTGCTGCTTACTATCTGCAGCTATGCTTAGTCATGCTTTTTTTGTGAATATCTTACTGCCAGAACTAGGAATCTGCAGCCTGTGTAACTTTATTGTTCCTTCCATGAAATACTGAAAAGGAAGTATTCCCAGGAGGGACTGTAAAAGCCTTCTACCTCTCAAGGTTCAATTCTCTAGGACTGTAAGCAGACAAAAAATGGACCAGACAAAACTAAAGATAAACTAAGGTTTATCATGAGCTCTAAGAGTTTGCTTTTATAACATGATCTCAGGTTTTAATAAAATACCACACTGCTAACTGTGGGGAAGAACACCTAAGAATGACTATGCAAACAAGGCAGTTGTAAATTGGCTTTAATCACTATTATCAGTATTTATGATTTTATAACAATTTAATGAGTATTCACTGCAGTCCATTTTAAAAACAACTGCAGAACAGATGAGAGAATTAACTGAGGTTGTGAGGAGTTTTAATTTGTTTTAAATCAAATTGTTCGTTTCAAAAAGTCTCTTTACCCTGAGCTTTAACTCCTGAGTGAGGTACTGCAGATCACTGTGTTTCTTCTCCAACTCACTCCAAACAACTTGTCATCAGTTCCTCTGTGTTCTGGTTTGTTCTGAATGGTTCTTCAGAAAAACTTAGAAAGAAAATCCTGTGGTTCCCAAGTTGCCAGCCCTGTCCTGCTCTGGCAGGTAACTGAGCCACAGAAGGTAACCTAGTATCCCAGACAGGTGGTTGCTTTACTTACAGCTCTTGTACTACACAACTTCACCTCCTCTGCAACATTCTGTAGACTTCACTATTTTAAATCAAGACAATATATTCTCCATGCATATCTGCCATCATAACTCTGCCAAAATTCTTAGTGTCTAACATAGAAATGTAATTCAGGTTTTTCTTAAACTGGAGTGCCTATGAAATACCCAAACCACAGAAGTAATTTAAAAATCCCTGAGGTTTTCCATCCATGGTGTTAAGTCCCAAAGAATTAAACATATTTTAGCACAGCTCGTCTCTCCTCTGACTGTGCCTTCACTTGTGCCATGTTTGGTGACATGTGAATGTTAAACCAACCAGCATTGTGACATGGGGAACAGAGGCAGGAGAGACAAAGCATTGCCATAATTGATATATGATTTTAGGGATATTCAAGATCGATGTACTTATGCACTGTTACCTTTCCTGCTTTTTGTGGAATGTGTTTAACTGATTTCCAAATGTGATCTACAAACTTTGGGGGTTTTTTTAGCAAGCCTGAGTGAGTGGAACTGCTGTTGGAACTACCTCTGTGAATAAAGTCAGAGCAGAACTTCTTCTGTTGGCTCATTTCATACCTGGACAGTGTGTTAAAGGCAGTTCAGGGCTGCCTTTAACAGGATGCTCAAATAAACAGGAATCCAGTCTGCTTCAGGAAAGTGTAAATTTAAACTAGTTCTCACCAGCCCTAAACTGCAAACACATCATTTCCTCATGGTCCCTTTGCTGGAGTCCTCACAGTCCTAGAAAATTTGGGTACAGGCCAGGAACTAAGATGTTGCAGTCTTAAAGCAAAATCTACTGCTACAACTAATTTTGACAGGCTAAATTTTTTTTTAAGAATGACAACAACAAGAGAAAAACTAAATTTAATTTATTTTATCAAAAACTATAGGAAGATAGCAATACTAGAGATGACACAGTATGAAAAGAAAATGTTCCTGAGCTTACAAACTGCATATTCTAATACAGTTCCTAAAACATACATTAAAAATAACCAAAAGATTGACTTAACTTGGAGATTAAATAAATAGACAATAGCTTTTCTTACATGTGATCTTGCAGCTTTAGTTTTGCTACCAAAAAATAAAAACAAAACCAACAAAAAAGGACAGCTGGAGGACAGGTCATGGGTCACAGGTCACCAGCCCCAAGAAGTGCATACACACGACTGAACTGGTGACCATGACGATGCCAACAGACCACAAAGGAAAACAAAGGCAGAAGCTGGGCTGGTTTAGGTTGCCCAAGAAATTGAAAACAGCTTTTTCTGTGTTTTCTGTGTACTTCAAAATACAAAATACTGCTACCTCCCAGGACATAAATTAACAGTTCTTTATTTATGGCAGAAGATAACACACATTTCCTTAACAAACAGCAGCCTTATTCCAGTGCTGGTGATAACATTCTCTGCCTCTGAAAAAGGCAGACACTGCACTCCGGTACAACTGCCACAACTGTTACCTTCTAAAATGCATCAACTTGCAATATTTAAATCAAACTGGGCATGGGGAGAGACAGAGCCTGGGGCCCACCCTGTGCCCCTGGCACAGGTGAGGCTGGAGTAAGGAATCCACCTCTTGGAGTAAGGAATCCATCTCTTGGAGTAAGGAATCCATCTCTTTGCTGCAGCCACTCCGTCCTGCAGGGACAGTGCAGGCTGCAGACAGCAGCGGATTAAGGAGCTGGGGACTGCAGATTCCATCCACATGGAATGCACTGCTCATTTGAGCTACATGCAAGAGAAAGCGCTAGTGACTCCAAACGATGCAAGATCATCTAGAGTTTGCTGACATTAAAGCTCCACATTCCATTTAAAACTTAAAAAAAAAAATCATTAGAGATATGGCATGATAAAAACTGACAAGATTCAGCATTTATCAACCGTGTGGATACAGGTGAGCCTGATCACATCAAATACTTTTAAATCTAAGCAAACTTTCTCCTATTCATTAAACAATATAAAGTCTCTATTTCAACGTGTATCTCTGTATTGTAGATTACAAAACTCACACAGCATTTCCAGTGGCCCATGCTCTTCACCAAAAGTTTAAAACTCATTTTGGCTAGTAGCATATAAAATGTCATTTGCTACCAAAGAGCCAGATCTTCAGTACAAATGCAACTGTGCTTCTTAAGGAACAACATTGAAACGCTCTTTTTGAAGTGCTAGTAATTAACATGGAATTTAAGGCATTTTCTAACAAATTAAGTAAACAGTTAAATGCTGGCTACTTGACTTCATTCACCTGAGCCAACAGCTGTGCACCTTATAAAGGTAACTAGCTGACCTACGATACATAGCCAGCATCCAGCTATGGAGCATCCATTTATGGAGCAACATTATTCTGCCTGACCCTGTCAACATTTATGTGACTTGTAAGCAATATGCAAGTTTTACGAGCTTTGAATCCATGAGAATAAAGCATTTGGATCATACCTAGAGCATGGACCTTGGCTGTAACTCCACTCATCACCCACCTCAAGTGCTCTTCAGTGGTTTTGAAGCCAAGCAAAACTTAGCATATGTTATGAATAGATTGAGACAACTTTAAGATGATCAGGAAGAAAAAAATATGACTCAAGCAGCTGAAGAACAGCACATTTCTCAGCCTTTACATTCAAGAACATCTTACAAATGTCTACAGCAAATGGGTATATTCACCCCTAGTCTAACTTCACTGAAGTTAACATTTTTGCAACCAGAAAATACAGGCCTAGTATCTTAGAAGTCTGTCACTAGGTAAAAAAAACACAGTATGTAAAAATTAACCAAAAGCAGTTGTGAATATACATCAATCCCAAGGCTCTTTTGCACCTAACAGATAACAGAGCGTATCTCCACAATGCCTTGGCTTTGTTAGACAATGGGCTGCTCTCCTTAACCTTTTGCTATCTATTTCCAAACTGTAGCCAGCAACTTGTTTCAGCCACGACTGCCAAATTTCTGCAGTGAAAACAAACAGCGAATGTTACTTCTGACAATCCCATATTTACAAATGCTCTGTGGAACCGCAGTCCTCCTATGGAATCTTAACAAAAAATCAGAGCATAAGAACTGAAAAAATTCTACATAACATTATCTAAGAAATTCAAGTTTTACACCTGGGATCTGTTAACACCAATTACAGAATCACAGACTCAATGAGGTTGGAAAAGACTTTTGAGATCGAGTCCAACCTATGACCAAACACCACCTTGTCAATCAGACCATGGCACTGAGGGGAGATCTCATTGTGCTCACAAGGGGAAGCAGAGGGGCAGGTACCAATCTGTTCACTCTGGTGCCCAGTGACAGGACTCAAGGAAACAGCCTGAAGCTGAGTCAGCTGAGGTTTAGACTGGATATTAGGAAAAGGTTTTTCACTGAGAGGGTGGTTGGACACTGGAACAGGCTCCCCAGGGCAGTGGTCACAGCACCAGCCTGACAGAGTTCAAAGAGTGTTTGGACAATGCTCTCAGGCACCTGGTGTGACTCCTGGAGACAGTCCTGTGCAGGACTAAGACTTGGACTCGATAACCCTTGCGGGTCCCTTCCAATCCAGCTTATTCTATGATTCTATGAATGTTCAAATCGAGATAATTTTAGAGCTTTCTCTGCATACATTTTACTGCTTCTTAAAGAACTGTTCTAGAAAAACGAATTTTTAATCCCTGTTCCCAGTTTTGTATTGGCTTGAAACACTACAATCTCTTTCTTTGGCCAATGCCATTTCAATTACAAAAACAATGCCTTGTTTTCACCATCCTTATTTACATTACATGTAAGAATACTTGAATATATGTGTGAAAGAAGAGTCTTCTTAAAACACATTAAAAAAAGAACAAAATATTTGTGACTTTGGATACCCGAACTCAGTTGAGATAACCTCTGCAACACACGGCTCCACATTTACAGACAGTTCTGATCCTCTTTTTGGATGGGCTAAGACCTTCAGCAGAGTCTGAAGTCAGATCTATTGAACCTGCAAGACAGATGAACACAAGTAAGGAAGTTCTAAAACACAGACTGACATCATGCTCCATATTCAAACAGCTTCTAAAGGCCTTCTAACACCCCAGTCCAAAGAGCTGTGTGTGAAGCAATACTCAGATTCTACTGACACCCTTGGAATCCAAAACTCAAACTTGAGCTTTGTACCCCCTAGATATCCACATGGATCAGCCGAGAGTGCAGCTGGCCTTCACTGGCTTTCAATGTTAGTGTCACAGACAACACAGAGAAAGAAGCCTTTTAAGGATTCAAGATCAATTTGGCTGTGTCATGGTTTAAGCCCAGTTGGCAATGAAACACCACACAGATACTCACTCACTTCCACCCCAGTGGAATGGGGAGGAGAATCAAAAGTAAAACTTGTAGGCTGAGATAAGAACAGTTTAGTAATTGAAACAGTAAAATATTGTAATAATGATGGTATTCTGATTATGCTGACGCTGATGATGATGATTATTATTATTATTGGGAGTAGTAGTAGTAAAAGAAAAAGCCAAACATGAGTGATGCACAATACAATTGCTTACCTATGGCTGACCAATCCGCAGATGCCATCCCTGAACTCTGATCAGCCCCTTCTGGATAACTCCCCAGTTTCTACACTGGGCACAACACCCTCTGGTGGGGAATATCCCTTTGACCAGTTCAAGTCATTTGTCTGTGCTCCCTCCCAGCTTTTTTTTTTATACATTTTTTGAGTACCTCCTCACTGCAGAGTATGAGACACAAAAAGTCCTCGACTTGACAAAAACACCACTTAGCAACAACCAAAACATCAGTGATTTATCATCATTATTCTCATATTGAATCTAAACCACAACACTGTACCAGCTACTGAGAAAAAATTATCTCAGCTGAAACAGCTGTTCCATAGGACCTACATCTACAGCTGAAGCCTAGAGACACCAGAACCCAGAGACAAACCTATGGTGCCTCATGCTGCTGAGATATTACAACTGCCTTAGTAACTATCACTAGTGGATTTGAATAAAGGAAAGCTTTATTTAAGGGCAGCCTGACATTCCTTTGAGCATTCCTGCAACAAAGCTTCAAAATCATTTGTTTCACCAGACAATTCAGCCACAATCCCTGATGTGCTTGGAGCACTGAGGAAAGCAATGCACTAGAGATGCAGGCAAAAGCTTCTGGGTGTGCTCTTCTCTGTCCTACATGTCAAGAGCAATGACTGTTCTGAAAGCCAGCGCTGTGTTAAGAAAAGTCATGCCTGAGCTGAAATGCTACCACCAGTCAGGCTGCAGTAAAGCCTGCCAGCACCCCAAAACTCCCACAGGAACCACATTAAAATGTGCAGACCTTTCATCTGATAGTCAAAGGTTAGCTCTTCTCCAGCCTTGATGGTTCGGGTAGAGAACAGGGCTATTCGAGGAAGACGCAAGTCGAGGTTATCAATAAACACGTTGAAGACTTGAAGATTTGGATCACACTGTAAGCAAAAATTAATGCAGTTTCTATTTAGAAAAACTAACACTAAATTTCACTGAAATATTTAAGTAAACAAATGTCATAGGAAAGAAAGAGTGGCTTCTTGTCTCAGTGACAGAAGTCTGCAATTAAGTTATCTTCTGAAATTAACAAATTGAAATAGTGTTCCAGGAGAACATTCATAGCTCAGATTCAAGTCCTTCCAGGAAGGGAACCTTCACACAGTACATAGACTACACTGTTATGCAACAACCTATGAAAAAAAAATGGCACCTTCAAAGATGACAACAAACATGATAATGAAATAATTCGAGCTACAGAGGCTAGTATGTACTAACAAAATTCACAAAAAGAATTAAAGTTCAAAGAAAATTAAAAACAACCTAGTGTTTAAAGCCTCACAAACTCTGTAGTCTGTATTGATGTTTAAACATAGCTTCCAGGCCAGGATAACATCTTCATGCTATGAATGAATTTCTACTGTCCACTACAAACCTGCTTGGCTTCTGAATTCCCTGCCATGGGCTGGATGGTAGGAGGAGGGTGAAGGTCACTAAACAGGAACTAGAAATCATTTCATCATCTTCTCTGGATTAAATGTCAGAAGGCAGTAGTCCCTGAGACTGTTAAATCTGCATGCTTTTTTGTTCTTTAGCATATCACACATTAAAGAATTAGAAGTGAAGTTACAGACATTTAACTTTACACTGAAGAGTGAGAATACTTCACTCACATTTGAGAAAGTGAAGAGCAACTGTGTTTCTCCCTGGTAAGCCTGCATGAAATACAAGTATCATCATCTCACAAACCTGAAGACATGAATTTTCTGTATTTGTGGAACACTGACTGCATACCTCACAAACATTGGATTAGTAAGAAAAATAATATTTAGTTCAGGAATCCTTACAAATGCAGCTCAGCCTTCTTGCTTTAGGTACTTCAGTTGAACTTGAATAATACACTACAAAAAATTGCTCATTAAAATTTACTTTTGAGTTCTCTGGGAAGTTTAGATGAGGAGAAAATGACATTTCTCCCCTGTAGATGCCTAAGAAAGCAAAGGAGTTTTCTCTTTTTCCTCTATCAAGTTTGCAGGATGAAATTGAGAATAACATTCCATCCTGCCCAGCTACAAAATAACACATAAATTCCTATAATCTCTGACTTCTAGATGATTTTATTAAGGACCTGTCACATGTTAAGTATTTTACATACTCGGAAAAAACACACCCAAACCAACCCTATTTTGGTTGTCTAGAACCAGCTGATTCAGTGAAAACTCCAGTCCTATAGGATGTCCACTTCAGGCAGCATCTCTCTCCCAGATTTTTGTAGGCAGTCTCAATCCAAGTAAGGCCAAGTATTCTGTTCTATTTATTGCATCATCTGATTGATTGGACTGTGCTGGCATGAAGCAAATGACTCGAGAAAAAATTTGAATATGGTAAGGAAATGTTTACAGTAGAAGACATTTCTAGCACAATTAGGATAATTCTCCACATTCTTAGTATACAAAACAAGGTCTTACACTGTGGTTCACAAAGTGGGACACATTTCCATATCGAGCTGCATCTACTGTAAATTCATCTGAGTCATAATCCAAATCAAACAAGTATGTATTTCCCTGGTTGTCATAGAGCTGGCCTCGCCTCTCTGCTTCTTCACTTGTAATCACCTAAAAAAGAAAAGGAAAAGAGAAACCTGCGTCATATTACTAACTATTACTAAATCAAAACAAAAACCACAATCAAGTTGTAAAAATATTTTGTAAAAATACCACTGTAAGTTTTTGATGTTGAAATAGCATTCCATCTAATGAATGAAGAATACATAAGAGTACATACAGCTGAACTAATTAGTGATTGAGGCTTCTCTGGATGCAATTTGTCTACAGCTGATGCACAGCACTACCTTGTTTCTGAAAAAAAAAAAATCAGCACCATCTACCATCTATTAATAGTTTTCATGATGACAATACAATCAACTGTTTCTACCTAAAGTTTCTATATACACCCTTTTTCCATTACACTCAGAAAGCCTCATTTATTTCATGCAAAACCAAGACTCGACCTTCTCCCTTTGCACAGATGATCAACAGGTATCAGTCTTTAAAACCCAGCCACATCTACAGCCCGATATTCATTTCCTCCCTTCCCAGAAGCATTTCTTCCTGCTATTTTTGACTGCAATGAAAGATCCTATTCATGGAGCCTCAGACAGACATCACAAAGCTCAACCTATTCAATCAGGCGAGTGTGTCACTGTCGACAGAAGAAACAGCTTAAACAACTTCATCTGCAGCCTGTCCCATTAAACACATTCTGTTGTGCAGATTCAGCAAAGGAATCCTAATTTGGCAGCAAGAGAGACGCAAAATGTGATGGAATTGGACAACAAATCCCTCTAAAATCTGACAGATGATATTTGAGACCTCAGCAGTAGGTATTAAGTAGATTTAGTTGAAAAGGTAAATATACACTCCTTCCTTTAAGCAACAAAATTACATAACCACCTTTCTGCATTAACAGATATTTGGAATGCCTGACCTCTTATATATTTAAAGGAAATGTATGAACATGAGAAGTTAGAGGCTTTGGGGCAGGAAGCATGGAGGACATCTACTTAAGATCATAAAGACTGTACAAAGAGACAGAAGGAAATAGTTTGAGTCAACATAGTAGCGAGGCAGATTTGTGGCAGAAATGCAACACACTGTAACAGAGAGGCTGCCAGGAACTGCTGGTGTGAAGAGCCCTGGAGCAGAGCAGAGGCTGAACTACATAAACAAACAGGGCAATACAAAATCTCAAGAGGAACTCCTGGTCTGTATTTTATAACATAAAAGTTCTCTTTGAAATAGTAAGAGACTGAATTAACAGATAACGTCCATACTACGAATCTTATTCTTGCTGTTAATTGAAACTAATAAATATGCTTAGAAATACTACCTTAGAAGCTCAGACAAAACAGAAAATGGACTGACAGACTGTGCAGGGTGTTTCATAACAGCTGTGCTTTGGGAACAGCAAAAACTACAATAAAGATGATCAGGCAAGAATGAAGAATATGTTTGCCATGAAAGAAATTAAGGATTTGCCTTCAGAAATACTATTAGGGCATGTATCTAAAATAATTCTGTAGTGCCATATGACATAAATACTCTCTTGACATTTGACCTTTACAACTGTTCTGGAATGAAGGAATGTTCTGGACAACCTAACTTTGCTGTCGACTTGAATGTCCCTTTATCTCTCTACTGAAAAGCAGACTGATCTATTATATAGTAGAATCACAGAATATCCTGAGTTGAAAGAGTCCCACAAGGATCATCAAGTCCAACTCCAGCCCTACTCAGGACATCCCCAGGAATCACATCATGTGCATGAAGAGTGTTGTCCAAACACTCCTTGAACTCTGTCAGACTTGTTGCTATGACCACCTCTCAGGAGAGCCTGTTCCAGTGTCTGACCACCCTCTGGGTGAAGAAGTCAAAAAAGTGTCAAAACTGAGAGAAAGCTCACTAAGATTTTATCTAACATTTCCCTGATTGTATGTAATTCACCTATATGAGATAAATACATACCTACCTCTCCAACATACTCCATCACAAAACTGTTGGTTTTAATTTTCTGGAGGGTTTTTACTCCCCAGCCACGGCCATTGTTGGTTCTGAAGATGCAGAGGGAATACGGGGTCCCTTTCTGTACGATCCTATTTGGGCAATCAGGCCCACACCTACAGTATGAATTGCACTCATAGATGGGCAAGCCAGGCTGGATTTTTAATTTCTTACGTTTATTGTAAGCCAAAATAAACCCAGCCTCCTTTGGACAGCACTTCTCAGCAGGGCAGTCAGCACATTCACAGCCAGTTGTTATTCCATTAAGCACATTTATTCCAGGAGCAGGTTTATACTCATTAATGTAGTAGAAGTCTAAAGGAGGGCCTTCAAGATCCACTGTGTTTTCTACCAGAATCATTGCTTTATGATTCTTTTTCCTGTTGAGTTCTTCTTTCCATCTCTGCAGAGCTATTCTTTGTTTAGCCTTCTTCACAATGTAATCTGCAACTGCAGGTTTCAAAGCTTTAACACGGTTTCTCACTTTCAGTGCTTTTCCTTCTCTCACCCGAGACAAGTATTCATTCTTGTCTCTAAGAAAGTTCTGAAGAATCAGAGGGCAGTTCAGATGTTTCCGAGGCTCCCAAGTATTTGAAGATTCTGGCCATCCTTTCCATTTCACAAGATAGTATGCTTTGCCCTTGAAATACAGAAACAGATAGAGTTTTAGCCAGAGTTCATGTTGCTGAAATCCAGCATCACAGAGCACATAGACAAGTAAAAGAGATCTGGACTTAAGGATCAGCACACCAGGCAGAAAGCCTTGATGTCCCCATAAAGATTACAACTGGGGAGAAAGAGAAAAATCAGCTTTTTTGTTTGCAAATTGACTTATAGCACAACTTTGTATACTTTACATATCATCTCTAGGGGCAAAGAAATCAAAAGCTGGGATGAACTCTCATTGCTAATGCCATACCTGGAGAAAGAGAAGGCTAGTTTGTCAAGGCAGGTGGTAAGTTATGCTAACTTGCTGTATGACTCGTATGCACAAGCAGAATGCAGTCGTATCACATACAGAACAAAAAAATAAATCCAAAATTTAGCAAAAAAAAGTCTAAACCCCACTATTGGTCATATCAACCATCCTCCCAGAACAGTAATTAATTTGATACATGTAATATTGTATTTACAGGGAAGCAGCATATGTTTTGCACTTATTTTAAAAGGACAAATAACTGTAACAAGGACAAATCCCGAGACTGAATTTCACAGGAATCCATTTGCAGCATATGACCCTAGTTCTTCATTAAACAGACCAAAAGAATCAAGAGAGAAATACACATGGTTGTCTGCAAATAAATGAGAGGCATCATAATTCATAACGAGCTACCACCTAAAGCATCAGCATCAGATATGCAAAGGTGAAACATTTAATATTCTAACATGTCTGTAATTTCAGGAACATTTCACATTCTAACATGTCTGTAACTCCCTTCCACATAATGAAAGTAGCAGATTACACCACTTTCTGTTTACAGTTCCAAGTTTAAAATATATTTAATTTGATGCCAGCAAAGTCCTCACTGCCTGCTGCTTTATATTATGAGCAAAACTACCTTTGGCTTGCTTCCAAATTTCAGCTGAAAGAGTGATCAAATTGGTCTGTGTTTCTCTTACCTCTTCTACCTTGTAGTCACACAAATATTCCACCTCATAACTCTTTAGACTCTTGTTGGTGATTCCAATGGATTTACATCTGAGATTTTCCTTCCTACATAATTCTTGGAGGGTCTCAAGTGAAGCTAGACATGGCACATACCAGGCTACAATAAGAAAATTGGTAAAGAATCCTATTTAATGTCTCAGCTAAATTGAAATCATTATGCCTCATCCCAGAGTCCCCACATTACCATTTGTGACAGCAGTCCACGAGTCTCTTGTACAACTGCAGTTTCTTCAACTCAACCCTTCTCTAACGGGTCAAACGAAACACGTCAATGATTCCCTCCCTGCATCTTTATTCTGTACAGTACGTACACTTACAAAGAACAAGAAGTATTTTGGAGGGCAGAGACTTCCACAGGTGAAAGCCACATTAAGCACCGAGCAATTTTTCTACAAATACAGCATCGCACAACTGAACGTAAGCAGGAAACCTCCATTCTTTAATAAGACCGCCAAGTTTCTGTAGTCAAGCGCAACTGAGCACATGCGATGCAACCATGGCGACTGGACGAGGAAACAGAGACCCACAGCCCGCATCCAGAAGGATCGCGAGTGCCCTGACAGCCAGGCGGATTTAGAGGGACGAGACACTCCGCAGGGCAGCAGCGCCCGGGAAACACCGGGATCAAGGGGCTGGATGAAGTCCAGAGCGGGAGCAGCCGGCTGCGGGGCCGTGCCCGCCTCCCCCCGGGCTCTCCCGCCCAGGCCCCCGGAGCAGTTCACAGCGCAGGAGCTGGGGAGGGGGCGGCGGTGCCTTTCCCGCGGCCGCACCGGGATCCAGCGCCTCTCCCCGCTTCCCACCCCCGTTCCATCCCTACCCCCGGCACCTGCCGTCCTCCTCCCACAGCTCCCCTGGGGCAGCGGACAGGAGCCTCAGGGAAGAGGGCAGGACCCCCAGCCCTTCCCTCCCCGTCCCGCCAGGGGTCTGTGGGCAAGGGCGGTGGGAACGGTCCTAACGGAGCCGGACGACAGGGAGCGGTAGCGGCTCCCAGCGCCGAGAGCGAACGGGAGCCTCCCCGCCCGTCCTCTCCCCATCCATCCCGGCCCCCCAGCGCCGGGAGCAGGGCGCATAGAGCCCNCGCCCGGAGGGACGGGCCCGGGAAAGCGGGAACGGCGGGGGAAATGGAGCGGGACGGAGTTAAAGCTGTGGGCGATGGAGACACGGCAGGGAATCCGAGACCTTTATTCAGAGAAACAAGCTCAGTAACACACTTTTTTAATATCTTTATTTGAGGGTGATCACACATGCCCACCCGTCCGGCAGCTTGCGGCAGGCGCCTCTCCGCAGGGCTCTACCGTGTGGCACCTCCGTCCCCCAAGGTCAGGCGGAGACAAAGCGTCTCTGTGCTGTCATGGCATTCTACAGGCACATGCCACAGCCCGCAGTTCAATTCTATCCTCTTCCCACATAAAGCCGTATCTCTTTTGTTCATATATAGCTCTGCAGTGCCTTGGAGCACGCGGGGGAAGAGCGAGGCAGCTTCGGTCCCGGGCCCCTCGCCTGCAGAGGTGAAAGGAAGAACCTCGGAGGAAAAACAAAAAAAAAAAAAACGAAAGAAAAAGTTACACTGTCATCACACGTCACTCAGAGGAGGTGTTTACTATTAATGTAGCTTTGACAGAATCACAGACTCGATTAGTTTAGAAAAGGCCTCTGAGATCATGTATGTGCTACCTACAACCGAACACCACCCTTGTTAACCAGACCAGGGAACTGACATCCAGGCTTTCCTTAAACACCTTCCTGGGCAGCCCATTCCAATGCCTAATTACCTTTAATGTGAAGAAATTCCTCCCACCATCCAACCCAAACTGCCCCTGTCACAGCTTAGGGAGTCAGCAACCTCCTATCTTGTCAGTGGTTACCTGACAGAAGGAGCCTGTCTCCCCCTGGCTACAACCTCCTTTCAGGTGGGTGCAGAAGAGGTTTTCAAGTTCACATGAAATCCCAGGTAATGGAATACATCTCTCTTCAAATCCACACAGGTATTCCTTGCTCTATTCTCTCTGATTTTTGAAGGCTCTATTGTGACACTTTCAGTATTTTAGAAGGTAACACACTGTTTTAAGTACTCAACCATTGTCCCTTAACTTTAGGCTGAGACCCCTAAATACCATAACCACACTTGCTTGCTCCATCTCATTATTAAAAAAACCTGCCAGCTTATACCCAGACAAATGTATGACAATACAGATTAAAACAGTGCCACACAGAATGGAGATTGCCAGGATCTGCATTAAAAAAATGTATTTTAATACCATATAAATAAGCACATTTAACTCTTACATTTCTCAGGTAATATCACAAAACCATTTTACAGAAAAAAAACCTCCTGAAAAAAAATTAACCTGCTCAAGATGCCAGCGCAAATGGGCTCCACTTTCACGGTTTTGGGCAATATCAAGACCACACAGGATTGCAGGACAATTACCAGAGAGGGGATTTTCACCAGTTCCTGCTGGTTCAAAGCTATGCTGCTAAAGCCACAGATACACTGGCAGAACAGGTACAAGAGCTGATTAGTCAAGGAAAAGTCTTCAGACTATGTAATATGTTTGCTGCTGAACCACAGGCACAAGCATTTGTGCTTTGAATTTTGTAAATCAAGTGCTGGTAATCAATGATCTGCTGTCCATGCCTTGACTAATGTTTTGCACCACACTCCAAAGAGACTTGGTGGCAAATTAACACTTTCGTTTATTACAGTCCTCTAAAAATCATCAGAGACATCCCATAGAGTCACTACTTTAGCAGAAAAGCCAGTAAGAGACAAAAATCAAGTTAGAAAAATGTTGCCTTCCAAAACGGACTATGATGCCACTTCAACAGTGATGATTTCACACTTTCCAGTATCTTGATCCGTGCAGGTAACATGCAAGGACCCATCCCTAGATAAAAGAGAGGGTTATGTTTAGTAAATGTTGTCTTGAGATAATCCTATGTTACCGCATGTTCCAGAGAAGATAAACAATAGTCTTCACACAGATGAAAGAAGACAGATCAGAATCAAAATATCCAGGGACAAACATGCTTCAACACAGATGAAATCGATTTATAGTTATGATATTAAGTTTAAATGAGTGAGTGTTTATATATGCACCTCTTGCCCTTAAAGCATCTATCTTCTCTACATATGCTGGAATAGATATTTAAATCTTGCATTTAAATATTGCAATTGATTTATTTAGTACGGGTTTGTAAACAGAGTATGTGGTAATATTATCCAAAATATTCATTGTGAGAACTCTGAGTAACAGCAACGGATTGATAAGCATGTCTCATCATAGCACAAGAACTCGACTTTTGAAGTGTAAGTAGTCTTTAAATTCCAAGGATCTCCTTCAACTAGGAAAACCTTAATTTTCAAAATCCAAGAATTAAGAAACAATATTGAGCCCTACTTCAGCTAGGCATACAGTCACACAAAATACTTAGGTAGAAATAGTTGTTCTCTACTAAACTTTCTCTCCCTCTTTCACTTAAGTATTACTGAAACCTCCTTTAAAATAATGCTGCTTTTCTGCACAACAGAGTTGCATCTATAATACCCAAAATGTTTTTCTTATCAGTGCTCAGTATAAATCTCTGTACAACAAACGAGGCATTTTAGGCAAGGTCTATTAACAGGCATTAATACACCTGATAGCTAACATAAGAAAATGAAATATTTTGAACTTAAATAGCAAGAAGAAATTTCCTATGGCACTGTTTCTCTGCTTAACAACCCTGCCTCTGAAACAACAGAGCCACAGTAAATTCTACAATCCTTCATAGCTAAAAATC
Source organism: Erpornis zantholeuca (assembly GCA_013400515.1). Lineage (NCBI taxonomy): Eukaryota > Metazoa > Chordata > Aves > Passeriformes > Timaliidae > Erpornis > Erpornis zantholeuca. The sequence goes on from VZTN01015920.1 coordinate 45,423, forward strand.
TCCTTCAGTTTTTCCTGTGTGTGGGCATTCAGCTAAACTACCCAACCCACTTCCACAGGAAGTCTGAGATTCTGACTGCTCTCAAGCATGGTTAAACTGATCAACTGTTCAGAAGTTACTGAAAATAACCTACACAATTGTGTTAAGCTTTCTTTCTTTAGGAATCAAACCAATGATAGCACCAAAGGTACTGCAGAAACCCCATATTTCTACAGAATGTACCCCTGCTAGGACTGCACATCCCTGTGACCAATAAAATGCTGAAATTTCTCAAAATGAAATTAAATACTCTGTAACAGGAGCAAAGACTGCTTGTCAGAAGTGTGACATAGCAAGGTAAACAGCAGAACAACAAGTGTTTTGGGTACCTTTTCATAGTGAGAACAGTTAGTATATCATGTAGGCCATCCTCCTTTTTATCTAAATCCTGGAGTACAATCTATTAAAAGAGAAAGTTTAATTATAATCAGGTTCTCAAAGTTCTTGTGCAGCAGTTCAAGGAAAGCTGAACAACAGCTAAATGTGCAAATTCATGTATTTTTAGCTATTTGCACTATTGTTTCTGTGGTCTGGTTCAGGATCTATCCCCAAGATAGCTGAAGTACCTATCACTCCCACAGTGTCCCTTAGGATCAGTACTGTAATTATTAGGTAACATCCCTTCCCTATCCCCTTTAAAGAAATTTGGGCAGAATTAAGATGGAGTAATGGTCTTCTTAAATATTCCATCAATTTCAGACACATCTGCCTCTTTCCTGAAGCTTTCCAAGGAAAGCACATCATCACTGTTTCAAAAAAAGCTGTGTTCTCTCTGTAGATTGACTCCTAACCAACAACTTTAAATCCTCACTTGACAGAATCATTTCATCTTACCACTGTGATAAATTGAATTCAATACTTAATATGAAGATTCTGTCCAGTCTAGAAAGATCAAAAAGTAATCAACACATCAGCTATGCCATTTCCTCATCAGTTTTATTTTTAAAATGTTGGAGGATCTGTGCACTGCTGGAATAACTGGTAAAGATCTCTCATCCCAGGTGATCTTAGTACAGTAGTGCCAAGGGTCAAAAAAAAACAGCCATTGGGGAATTCAAAAGGAAAACTCCAGTTTCTTTACAAAGTGCTTGAATACTACACATGTACAAAAGAATGAATAAAGACCAACGCCAAAGAGATGCACGTCATTATAATTTTCTAACAAATTTTGGTAGTGGTGGGATTGCTTTCCTTTTTGATTTCCAGGTGGCTGCTGTTAAAAGTGCTCATGAGTGTGCACATACTCACCTGGGCAAATTTCTCTTCTTCATTCATGGGACTCTTCCCCAGTGACTCATACAGCTCAAGGCACACAGAGGAAATATTTCCAGGAGCATGCAGGGTGTGCTGCCTTCGAGCTGGCAGTGGTGTCCCTGATGGAAACAGCACTGTGAATTTGTCAGCCCCTGACTCATCTACTCCCTTAAAAAAGAAAAAAAGAAGAAAAAAAAAATAACAGAGGTCATGTCTTTCTTTAAGTACTTCACTGAACTGGAAGTGTTACAACAATGCTCCACAAGAAATAAAATCCAAGATTCATTCTTTCTGTCACATTTACCATAACCGCAAGTAAAAAACCTGACATTCCTACAAATAAGAAGTCCAGCTATTACAACATAGGAAAGATACAATCTATCTCTCTTTAAAATTGAGTTTTTCCTGTCATTTATTTTGTCAATAAACCTAAGTTACCATGTGCTGCTGATCTATAGCAAATCTGCAGAAATAATAACAAAACAATGCTGTTTCTCTAACATCAATCATACATAATTAGTTTTATATATTCACTGCAGCAGTAAAATTTTCTAATATTCTAATTTTAACCTTACCTTAAGAAGAATATCTTTGGCAGAACACTCAATGAGTGCATCTTCTTCTAACAAGGTATTCTCTTTCCCTAGCAGAATTCCTGCCTCTATGGCTGCACCAATGGGAATAACTTCATCTGGAGGAATTGAATTCAGTAATTCCACAGCTGGGAAAATATCTTTGATCAGCTGCTGTAGTTTTGGGATTCGAGCAGATCCACCACAAAGAACTACCTGGAAAACATCAAAATTATTTCAAATCTTTATTCTGTAAAATGGACAGGTCACACCTTGCAGTGCAGAAATGCAAACTGCTCTGGGATGTTTTATTATCTGCAGTTGTTTAAATAAAAATTGATGTAATCTTTGGTTGACTTCTGATACTTCTGGTTTTGAAATTAAAGGAAATACTATGTCTTTGAAAAGTTTCTCTTACAACAAGAACCACCTAGATAAAGTAACACTTTGAAAATTGAAAAATGCATCACAAAAAGAACATTGGGTTGAAAGGGACTTCTGGAGGTCCAACCTCCTGGTCAGAACGGGTACAGTTACAAGAGGCTGCTCAGGACCTGTCCTCCACTGATACACATTCCACAGACTCTGTAGGCCCTTCATTCAGTATCTGATTTCCTTCATCCTACAAATTCCTTTTCTGGAATCTAAAATTTTCCCATGGTGTAACTTGTGCTGCTTGCCACTCATCCTTCCACCATGCACCTGTAGGAAGGAGCAAGTCAGGTTTTATACATAAGTCCAAGTCTTATTACAGTGACTTTGTAAATCAGCCAGATCTGGAAATGAAGCTAACTCCCACTTTTCCTCATGTAAAACATAAATGTAATTACAATTCTGAATTTGTTTATTTTTACATTTAAAGTGTTCACTGCCCTTCATCCAAAGCATTAAGGCTTGAGAACCTAAAAAGCCACCTAAAAACCACTGCCACCAGAAAACAAAAGCCATTCTCTAAACAGCCTGGGATACTTCATTATCCACCAGTGACAGAGCCAAATGTTAAGAGTCTGAAATGGCACCAAGTGTCACTGAAAGAACCAGAGAGCTTTAGCTGCAGAACTGATGAGCCAATTCCACCAGCAATGAATGCAGCATTATTTGCCACGCACAGGTACAAAGGTGGTGAGGTGAATTTCCTCTTACACCAAGGCAAGAGACATTTGAATTAAACTACTGATGTCTGCTGCCTTGCCCACCACCTTTGGGATTAAAGCACTCTCTGGTTTGGCACCTCATGGGGTTTTTATGCCAGCAAGGAGGAGCACAGGCACCAAGTGGACACCAAGCAATCTGTTCCACTTTAAGTCAAAACTTTGCCTTTCTCCAGAAGTGTCAGCAAACCCTATCCAAAGTTCAATGAAGGCAGAATAAAGTCCACAGACTGAACTTATGGAAGGTACTCCTCAGCCTGAATTTGGGCAGAATTACACAAATGCACCAAATGAAGACAAATCCTCCCCACCTACTCAATATGCAGCAGTAAAAACACACAATTGAATCTGAGTCTACCTCATACTTAACTTCAAGTAACTGAAATGAAAGCAACTACAGCAGTCCTAAAGATCTCGAGTCTGTAGAGTCTGTTGGATCCCAGTTAAAAATGCTTAAACATATCATGAAAATCTCAGTCTGCAAGGAAAAGAGGCTCCACAATTATTATTATTATTGTGGAATTATGAAGCATCCTACAGACAAATGACCTCTATTATTACCTTATTAATATCGTCTGCTGTAAATCCAACTTGCTGCAAGAGCCTTTTAATTGCTTCTACACATTTACTAAAAAGTGAAGAACAGATAAGTTCAAACCTGGCCCTAGAAGACAAAAAAAAACCCCAAACATTCAGAAAGTATCATCTCATCCATTAGAGACAAATACATGAAATGGAAGAATAGTAATTTTTACAATATACTTTAGCTCTCCAGCTGGTACTAAGGTCTTTGTAAAAAAATAATCTTTTCCCATTATTAATCTTCAAGTGATTTTGTTGTTGGGGAAGTATCTGTGCTATTAATTCCATCATGAACACCTACAAGGAATGCACATCCATTCTTCTTCAGTGTACTCTAGAGAAAAAAAACCAGTATTGTTGTCTTGACAACACCCAATATTGCTGTCTTGCCTCACGTGAAAAAAATAAAGAAAAACCTGGAACTACTTCATGATCTTTAAAATGGATACAAAGACTCAATTTTTAAAGGCAAATCAAGCTGTGTCCTGATTTTCACATAGAGAGTAGATTAAGCAAATTAAAAAACAAACTTATGTTTGCCTTTGTCTCTTTCAACCCTGCAAAGGAAGTTCTACTCTGCACACATAAAATCAAAGTCTGCAACACTAATCCACAGGACTGGCAACCTGATCCAAAAGTGAGTCGACCCCCGTTATACAGTATTGCTTCTAACACTTTCAAACATGCTGTGCCTTATTTTAACAGCTCCAACTGCTGGAGTTCTGGAATGGAAAAAGCTGTTTCATTTTGCTAAAGCTGCTGCTGCCTGGAAGAGCAAAGTGAGCTAAAAATCTCAGTAAGAGATCATCCCAAGGGAAAAGAGACTGAGTAGGACACAACAGTAGGAACAAAAAGAAAACATCTTTCTACTCCAGCTGTCACCAAGAGGCAACATCAAGGCCTCCTCTCATTCTGGATCTCATTTAGATGGAAAGCCCACAGCCTGTCTTTTCTTTAAGGAAAGTACAATAAAAACAATAAGGCGGAGGAAACAGCCACATTGATTCATTACAGTATCTATTCTCCTCCCTTCAACAACCAGACTCCAAAGATGGGGTGAAGATTGTGCCTTTTTGCACTTTATTTTCTAACCATTAGGGCAACACTGTTAGTGTGACTGCCCTGACCACTACAGACTGCAGCATCAATATGCAACAACAAATTTGCCTTCAATCTTACTTCCTTCTCTAAAATAAGACTCCACCAAAAATCAAACTTATTGAACATCCATAACAGCACCTAGGAATATTTCAGAAGCTTCAAGATCTGCCCTTACCTGGACACATTGCAATCAAAATCTAATCCATCGTACAGTGAATCTACAAAACAGTTTGCACTTCCCAGGGTTGATAAAGAATGTTTTGCAATATCAGCACTGTTCATTAACTTCATCATGGCTCTAGGATTTCCTCTGATATCATGTTTACAAGACCTGTATTTAAAAAAAAAGATGACACCTGTTTAAAGAGGTCAGAATTTGATTGATAACTCCTTCTGAAAGGAAAAACAGGTTAGAGCTCTTGAACTTTTTTTGGTAAACATTTTAGTATTAACTACAATGCCACAACTGAAAGTTTGCACACACCTCAACACAGCAGAGTTCATGGCTGAGCCCTTATAGTTCAACACCAAATTCAGGCAACATCCACCCAAATCCAGGTATTTCCCAGTATTCCTCCTCGGCCCCAAACAACCGACTGCTCCTTCAACACCATCTTTACTTGAACCATTTCACTCATGGTCAGTGTGCTAGATTTTTTTTTCTTCAAAGCCAGCACCAGATAATGAAGTTCCTGTCCTAACAGCAGCATGCTTGGAATTCAAATCTTACCTCTGAAATTCAGAAGCTAAGTGTTGTGCTAGAGCTTCTGTAAAGCAAACTCCACCAATGCTGTCATCTGTGTTTGTAGCAAGCACACGATATATTCCACTGTTTACTTCTATGACTGTGATAGAAAGTGATGTTCCACCTAGTTTATAAACCAGCACATTGCTGCCACATTAAAAAAAATATTGAAAGTAGCATTAATTTTGATACACTGTCAAAAGATTACCACCATATATTGCAGGTTTTAATCGGGCAAGAAATATATGAGAATGGTAAAGAAACAGCAAACAAGAACAAAATAGTTCAAAGTGACAGCAGTTTTTGCGATTTGAAAGTGAATTATCTGTATATTGATAAAGAGAACCAAATGCACCTACTGAGCCCAGGAGCTCTGCTTTAGTTCTTCCAGCACATGCAAAATGATCCCATCTCCCACATTTAAAACCACCTATGCCAAATTATGCTTTAAAAGTAATGCATTTTTCTTCAAGACAATCATCTTATTAAAGTCAGAAACTGGGGATAAATCTGTAAAGACAATTCTCAAAATATAAAGACCAAAACAAAGGGATTTAAAACACTACAAAATTACACCTTCCAAATGCTTCTTGTCTTGATTGAGAGAAAAAAAACCAAAACAAGCCTCATGCTAAGGCAACATAGCATTCCCTCATTTAAGATTTCTCAGGATTTAAGTACAGCAGTTTAAAAAGAAGTAAAATATTAGGATTTTACCTTTTCCCAGTGGGTGAATCTTGGCCAATTCCATAAGCAAGGAGAGCTGCAGATGGTTCATGAATTAATCTCATCACATTGAACCCAGCAGCTGCAGCTGCTTCCCTGCAATGAGCCATAACAGCATTTCATTCTACTTTAATGATCTCACTAGAGTCACACACTATTAAGATTTCACCTGAACTACATGTGCCACCTCATCAGACCTTTTTTACAGCATGGTATTAACAAAACTGAGTGACTGGAAAAGTACCAAGAAGTTCAGTTGCTACTGTGTTCTTCAGGTAATTGGATCTGCTGTGTGCTCACTGTTAAAGAAAATACTGGTCTATCAGTCTACACAGCCCATAAAGACTGCAAAACACCCCTTAGCTACACCCCACCCTAAATCAAACTTGCTAACTTATCTTCAGGTGTGATATTAAAAGTTCTTGATACATTATTTCAACAGGTAATATACCAGGAATATGGATTTACTTGAAAATGAATTTACTGTCCCTCATTGTAACATGTAACATGTTTTCTTGAAACTTCAGTAACCCTGGCAATACCCCACAACTTGTTTCCTCCCCTTTGAAATTATACCACAGCAATAGAACGCTTCATTACAGACACTGCAAATCCCCAGCTCACTGTTTTCTGACCAACTTTTAGATGCACTTTATTTATTTCATGACAGTCAAATGTAAGGGCTTCTACATATCAGAAAGCAGAAACAGATGCTGCCATTTATGCTCAGCTTTAAGCATGCTTATGTTTTCATACAGAGTAACTGTCAGAGCAGAAGTGTTTCGAAATAGAATTGCCAAGTAGAAAACTGGTACGTATTCCATATCTGCACTCTGACAAAGCAGACCTCAGTAGGTCAGGCAGCACCACTTGGTTGGGAGTATGAAGGGCAAGGAGGGGAAATTATGGAGGAGGGTCAGAAACTATTCACATTTCTAAGGGATCACTGAAGATCCTGATCTAAAATGAGGTTCTATCCTTCAGCAAATTGAAATTTCGTCTCACTTTAGCGATTCAGAATTTCCTTTTGGTCACATCAGTAAATTCATTAAATTAAAAGTTTCTCATCTCAGGATTTAATCTCCTCATTTCATATTTTCCTTTGATGCCAGAATGATTTTTTTGCCTTTTTTTTATACTCCTCTCACATACTCTTTTTATGTATTCTTAGTGCTTTTAACCTACATACTTGGAAAGTTACAAGTCTAGTAACTTAACTGAGACCCACTGTACCATTAAACCAAAAGACCAAACAGTCAAGAAACCCCAGACACCAAAGTCCTCTCCAAAACATATTTTTGTAAACTAAAATAAGCCCATCCAGGAAAAAGGTTCCTCAAAATGAAAAGTTCACTCGAGCCTCTCATTAGGAAATCTTTAATAAATATGCTAATTTTGCAAAGCCTATAATAGTGTGTATTTCAGTGTGATGAAGTGCATCCATTTTTGAGGCATTCCACCTGGACGAAGTGGTGGACCCAAGAATCCTGAAATAAATATCGAAGTAAAAACCCCTCTTCCCCATAAACCATGTTTTAGTTTTAATTTTAAGACCAGAGAAAGGCATCACCCTATTGAAATAACATCACAATAACCGTGACTGACAGTTGCATGTTGAAGTCCAGCAGCAGAATTCCCACTGCTGATTCTTCCAAGCCCATCTGCTTTAGACACATTACATAACAGAAAAACCTCAATGCTCTCACCCAAGCGCATTTTTCTGATTCTCTCCAAAATCAAATGGTACAGTGACAACAACGTCATTCACATCTGAACCCAATGCAGACTGGGCAGTCTCTGTTTATAAACACAGGGAGAGCATGGTGAGTAAAATAAGAAGAAAAAAAGACATCTTAAAACCACAAGGACAGCTTAAAAAGCTAAAACACATTATGAATTTAATTAGTATATACCTTTCATTTTACTGAAAATTAATTTTGCCACATCTTCTGGGTTAATAAGTTTATTATCTATTTCATACTGAAGTTTTCCATTCTTCTCAATTATCTGTAAGCAAAACCAATACGTCTTTGTTAGACAATAATTTGGTTAATAACAAAAAGTAATGTTTAACTTCGATGCTTATTTTCTTAAAATAAAAAGCACTGAGCTGTATAAATACTCTCTGCATTAGTACTCTACTACTAAGAAACAAAAGCTTTCAAGATGCTTACAAAGATCACAAAAAGACCTTTGCATATGACAGATACAACAGGGACATTTAAGGACTTGAAGAGTCCAGACTATTAACTTTTCCTAAGTACAAAAGCAATGTTTAGAACTAAAGTACACTCCTAGTTATATTCCATAAGAAAAACTCCAGCTATTTATAAAATCACACCAATATGAACAATCAAAACCCAGGGGAAAACTCACTCTTTTGTTATTAATGTATTTTCCAGGATAATTTTTCTCCCGTTTTGCAAAATTTTCTAACAACAAGGACAGTACTTTGCAAATTAAACACTGAGATTAAATTGAATGGTTAAAGACTTTAATCACAAGGTGTTGCAACCTAAGTATCTTCTACCAGCACTAAGAAAAACCACAGTGCTACTACCCAAATATGTTAAGATTTACCCCTTTTGAGAATGATTAAGAGATAGATAAAAATTTTTCTGTTGGAACTACATTATGCTGGTAGATGTCAGAACATGATTACCTACTGGATAAAAACAGAAACATTATACATAGCAACAAAGGGACCTCATATAATGTGAGCTGATCACTACAGAACACGGACATGGTGTGGCCCAAACAGTGACAAGAAAAGCATAAAATTGTACAAATCATCATACTCACAGAGCATTTGCTTTCTGCAATATATTTCTTTGCCTGAGGGTCACCAGAGCTGTCCAGAAAAATTCAAAATATTAAAATAAATCACATGTTCAAGGTTAATTGCACAAATGCATCTTGCTGATATTTCTTCTAATATTCCCAACACATCAACCTATACTTGAACCAAAAAATCCTGTTTTCACTCTACAGACACATTTATAGAGGAGAAGAAAACCCAACAGTTCTGCCTGCTGGCATCTTTCATTCTCCTCTACCCAAACTTATGACTGAAAAAAATACTTACCACTTAGGGAAAAGGAAAACCAAAACCCAACACACTGTTTTAATCTGCTATGCCCACAACCATTATAAAATATTTTAGTGAAGTCCTGCATCTGGAAAGTGCTGAGAAATACACCAGAATGTACAACATCTTGTCAGCAGAGCTGGGTCTGTAACACAGAGCTGGGTCATGACTAAAAAGTTTTGTCCCATCTCTGATGTCAAATCCAACCCAAGAGGTTTAGTTCTACTGTAGCTGCAATTGCCAGTGCAAATTATCACAGCTCCACTAACAGGAACCACAAGAGGCACTAATCGATAGTTTCACTATGCAATAAAACCAACACAAAGTTTCATTCGAACAAAACCACAATGGATTTAACATACAGGAAAACAATCAGATAATAAAACAATTTACTTAAGAAACTTGAGCATGTATGAAAGCTCATGTGCAACTTGTCACAAAATTTCACAATTTGATTTTCACGTACCAATTCAGACACAAAATACAATTTTTCTCCTCTACTTTTCTATTTTCAGGTGCATCTCTGCTGCTTGAATGAAACATATGCTAAAAATTTTATAAGAGCAACCTGGTCTAAGGAAAGGTGTCCCTGCCCCTGGCAGGGGGGTTGAAACGAGGTGATCACTAAAATCTCTTCCAAACAAAACCATTTTGTGATTCTATGACAATCTATGAATTATTTTTTAAAGAAATGCCTTCAGTATTAGTGCTGAGACGTTAAACTAGCTTTAATGGGAAAAATTCCTCACCGCCTCTTTCACGCCCGTTCTCTTACCTTCGCCCAAGGATCTGCTTTACTTTTACTACGGTGTTTGAAATATTTCTTATCCTACTTTGCTTCGCGGCTAAGCCAACAACCTGAATGAAAAATAAAGGAAAGAAAAGAAAGAAAAACGGAGTAGCAGACAGAGCCTCCTCCCATCCTCCTCCCCACAGCACCCGGCGGAGGGGCCGCCTCACCTCCTCGCTCTCCGAGAACGCCACGACCGCGGGAGTGACCCTGTCCCCGGCGTCGTTGGCGACCACGTCGGCGCGGCCATCCTGGGGAGAGAGAGAGTGAGAGGGACGGAGGCAGAGCCGTGAGCCGCTCCTGGGGGCTTCCCCGCCGAGGGGGCAGCTCCGAGCGGCAGAGACCGCGGGGCCGGGACCCCCGAGCGGGCCTTGGCCCTCACCTTGTACACGGCGGCGCAAGCACAGGTGGCGCCCAGGTGGACCCCGATGGCCGCCATCGGCCCCTCCCGCCCCGACGTGCCCCGCGCGCGCCCGCTCTCAGCCAATCCCGCACCGCGCTGCATCGTCACCGGCAGAGCAGCCAATGAGAAAAAGCGAGGCGAGAGGCGTCATCGCGCATAGCAACGGGGGCAGACTCTACGCACGAGTCGCGGGGGTTTTGGCGGGAAGCGGCGCTGAGGGGCGGGGGGGGGCCGTGAGGGTTTGTTTAACCCGAGACAGCTGGGCGGCGAGAAAATAGAGGTTAAAGTGCAGGAATTAAAAAAATAGATAAATTAAAATAGAAAATCGACATTAAAGTGGAGAAAGCAGCAGCCGTACGTGTGGTTTGTGTCCGTGGAGCTTCTCGCGGTTTAGTTGCTGGCATTGAAGAACACGGAGGGAGACGTTGTAAATCACAGAACCTTTTCCAACCTTTTCCGTTAGGTTGGAAAAGACCTCTAAGATCATCGAGTCCATTGACACCAGCGTGTCAATCAGACCATGGCACTGAGTGCCACATCCAGGCTTTCCTTAAAACATTTCCAGGGACGGTGACTCCACCACCTCCCTGGGCAGCCTGTTCCAAAGTCTAATCATCCTTTCTGTGAAGAAATTCCTCCTAATGTCCAACCTTCCTGTATTACCGAAATATCTATATCTAGTTCTTGCGGGTTGAGCTGAAGTGCTGGTTTTGCATCATCTAACAAGGCACGACCGATGTCCGGAAGCGAAGCTCAGTGTCGCATAATGCTGCACTGCTGTTGGAGAAATCCATCCTCAATGCCACAGGATAGGGAAGAAAAATAAATTAATCGTTCTCGGGGAAACCAGCATCATTCATGTAAAACTTCATCCTGGCCAGAGCTGTTGTGCCAAAGGCTCCTCAGATTTGTGTGGCCCCATAAAAGGAACTCCAAAGTTACCACAGCACAGGCCACCTCACGTCTGCAGCCTCACACTGTGCAGTGACAGCACTTGTGTAGGTTTGGGTGCTCATTTGCATCTCATTCCTGTAGGGAGTCTAAATGCTCCTCTGGGCCACCTCACTGCATTGTTCTGAAGCAAAGATTGTCCTTGTCCTGCTTTATATATGATATGTTGAAAATTAAAGGAATAGACCAAGATCACATAGAGGTGAAAGGTGTTACTTGGAGTTGCAAAGGAATTTTCTGTCCCAGAACAGATTCCATGGTTCTTAAGTCACAAGACCATCTTCTTTTGGGTAACTGAGCTTGCTGAAGGTGACCAAAGGCCAGAGCTCAGATGCCAGCAGTCCATGCTCTGGAGATGATGGCAGTGTGATAAATGCAAAGCTTATTTAAGTGAAAACAATAGGTTTGGAGTATGTCCAAATTGTAGCTGCTTTCTGTTTTCTCTTGTAAACGGAGGAATGAAAAGAGAAAAAGTGTAGAGGTGAGCAGGAGAGACCTGTGTGGACTGGAAAAAGGTGTTGTAGAAGTGGGGGGTGGTTTCCAAGTGATGCTTTTGGCAAAAGAAAAGAGAAGGGAGTCTGGGAAGAGACACTGAAGATAGGAGGGTAAAGAAAAACAGAAACCCCAATACAGAAATCAAGAATATTTTTCTTGTGCTTTCCTCCAAATCCTAATGCCAGTTGCACCATTTATGTCAATATACTGGTGTTTAGAGCCCAAGCCAGAATGTGTAATCTGCGCATTACAAAGTGCTTGTGGCCACACTGGTAACAAGTCCTACACAGCTAAGCACATCCACAGTTATTTTCCAGTTGTTGTTATGCCATGGACATGTCCATATGGACACACAGTAGTTGTGCTTATCTTAAGCAGATTAAGGCAGTTATTAAGGCAGTTAATGTTCCTGCCAGGTGTAAGCAAACCTGAGTTGTAGTAAGCAAGAAATTCCTTGGCAGAGGTTTGTGGTGGCAAGTGGTGTTTGCTGAGGAGTGAAAAGCCCTTCTCTGTCTGTGCCCTTTCTATCTTTTTGGGAATGGTTCTTATCTAATGGGAAGTTCAGAGGCTGCACTGAGCTTGAGTGAGCTGATGGATGGGGCAACAACCCACCTCTAAATAAAAAGTGGAGGCAGCAGCTTGGATTCAGGATGCAAGGTAATTTGATCTTGCAGACCTCTGCAAGGGCTATTTCTCTGATTCGGGAAGGAGAGAAGCATCCAGCCCCAGTTTGACTGGAGTCCTGCACATCTCCAGGCACCTACATCCAACAAACACCCACCATTCATCAAACTCCCCTCAGAATTAGATGGGTACTCTGATGAAAACACCTTAGTATTATTTCCCAGCTGAAAAAGCAGTAGCGCAAACCTTTCAGTGTCAGAGCTGTCCCTTCTCCTCCAGGCTGTGGCACATCTCTCAACCATGCAAAAACTGGAGCAGCCTTATATCCTCATATCTAATCCTTATATAAATCAACCCTTTTTTAACATAAACCCATCACCTGTTGCATCAGGCCCTACTAAAAACTCTGTACCCGTCTTTCTCACAGTCCCCCTTTAAGCACTGAAAGCCCTCTAAAGAGGAACCAAGTGTCTCTATTGAACAAGACTTTTGCAGTTTTAAGTGTCCTCTAAAATGTCCCTTGGGGGTGAGGAAAGAGGGATGAGAGAACTTCTTTATTTATCTTGTGTGTGTTCTGACTTAATTCTCAGGAAAGAAAGCTTTGAGGAGGAGAGATGGCAGCTGCAAGTCTGTGGCCTGAGATCGTCTCTGGCCTGGGGATGTGAACAAAGCCAGTGCAGTGGCCAGGATTCTCAGGAGAGCTTTGTGAGAGCCTGGCTGTGGAGGACCTGGGCAAGAATCCTTTGTGTGGCACTTCACCCCAGCTTTGAAAACAGCTCATTCTCCAAGATAGAGGTGCAAGACTGCACAGTCTTAATGGAGGTACTGTCATCTCTGTTTGAAAACTTCCATCTCCCTCACTTTGCATAAAAACAGGCTTTTCATGCTCATTGTCTGACCCCCTCCAAGTAATTACACCATCATTATTCACTACTGTGCTTATTTTGGGCACACACGGTGTTGGGGGGGGGAGGTCTGTCTGTATACCCACTCCAAAGCTGCTGGACTTTAGTGGAGGCTGTAGCTATTTCTGGCTTTGCTCTAACATTTGCTGCCCATTACAAAAGTCACTGGATAAAATTGATTTCAGTATCCTTGCTTCATAACCACAGTATATAAATGTTAGGGAAGAAGCAAGCTCAATTAGTGGACCAGATTAGTTAAATACTTGTCTTAATTCTTAGTAAGTGGAACAAAATATTTTTATGGGTCCAAGGTCGGGGCTGAATGCTGATGCCTTAGGTTTTAACTTTTATATTTTTCAAATCCTGTACTGCTAGTGTAACTCTGAAGTTTTCTGTAGCTTGTTAAATGCTGTTCTCTATGCTAAGATAGACATAACAAAACCTCTAGCTTGCTCTTCAAGGACACCCAGAAACAAGAACTGTAAACCATCATCTTGGGAAGAGGGGGGCAAGCTGGGGGAATCACATCATTGGTTGGGTTCTGGTTGGTGAATTTATGTTGATATAAAAGTGTGAAGCACCCGTGACCTGCGGTCATCCATTTTTGGGATTCCACTGAGCAGGACCTCTGGAGCCCAAAGTGTGCACCTGAAGGCCTTTCAAATAAATATCAGCTTTTTTCCTTTATTCCTGTCTAGTCGCTGTTTCTAGGTAGCCATTTAAGGCGTCATGCTGTGGAGTCTTCCCTCAGCAGACCAAAAAAAAAAGTACATAGAAAATTTGGCAGGCAAACCCCTTGTAGAGCTGCTCTCAGTGCCTGTAGGTGGCAGAACTGCCGTATGAAATTGCAGTGCTACAACTTACCTGCAGCATTCAGTCTGTTTGGCAGCAAAGTTGAAGCCAGATTAATTTTCTTTTACTCACACCAGAGTGCTTAGTAGAGAGTATCCCGAGATTGGTTTCTATTTTAGAGGACATAAAGTATATTAAACATCTCTGATTTGGATTGTAAATCAAGAATGGTAGTTTTCATTCTTTTTTTGGAAAACCTTAGAGTGCTTTCTAAATCAACCACCCTTTTTTGTACTCCACATCACAAATTTGAGTAACAAAGTAGGAAAACTTTGATTTTCTTACATCCTGAAACAACCAAACTGCCAACCTGTACCTGGGGCATTGATCAGTGCTCCTTGAATGAGCTCCTCACCCACAATGAAGCATCCCAAGGGAATCTGCCATGACTCCACTGAAAACAGTGTTGTCCTGAAAATAGGAAGCTCTTTCAGGTCACTCCAGTACACTTCTTTTCTGCTGCCACTCAGCCAATTGTGAATTATCATTGACAGGAGCAAGGAGACACTGAAGGCCAATTAAAAGTGGCAAACACACTGCAAGGCTAGAACAGAGAATGGGCACAAGTAACCTTTGACAAGGCTTTGTTGAAATTTGGCTATTAGGAAAATCAAATTTGTACGAATTACTGTAGAGTAAATATAAGCACATGCCATGGATAATTGCATGTACACTTGGTGTTAATAAAACAAAAAATATGCAATATTCTCATTGCTGTTTGGGGAATTGCAGTTGACCGTGTCAGGCAGTATCAGCTCTGGGCACATCTGTGATGATCAAAGTTGGCTAAACAACTTTATTACTCTTGTCAAGCCTGAGAACTTTCAAACATATATACCACTTCCCCCATCCCCCCAGTAAAAGTCCACATCCTCACTTTTTTTGGTTCTTTTTTCCTCTCTGTGTTTCAGTTTTTCCATCTCTTAAATGATGTCAAGTTCATTCTGCAGTAAAGTTGAAAGGTTTTAATAATAGATAAGAAGTGTGCTGAGATCCTTGGCTGGAGGATGCTCTGTAAATGCAAAATGTTATGGCTAATAATGCAGATCTAAGTTGTGACATGAATTACAGAGGGTACCATGAGGCAAGCTCAGACCTTTCCAAGCAAACTTCATGGTAAAATATGCCTGAAATTCACTTTGGTGCTCTGAGTGGAAAACCTTGTGTTCATTGACCTCTGCCATGAAGTTCATACTCTGCAGGGCAAGGTCACTACAAAAGGATGAGAGGAAATGGCCTCAAGTTGTGTCAGGGAAGGTTTAGATTAGAATTAGATATTAGGAACAAATTCTTTGCTGAAAGGGAGGTCAGGATTGGAATCACTACCTCTGGAAGTTTTCATAAGGTGTGTGGATGTGGCACTTGGGGTCCTGGTGAACACTGCTGTGGGAGTAAAGGTTGGACTCGACATTCTTAGAGGCCTTTTCCAACCTGAACAGTTCCACAATTCTATGAAAATTGAGCGGTGTCTAAACCAGCAGTTTAAGAAGAGATGACTATCACAACAGGTTATGACCAGTATCAGATTAGATAGTGAAAAATGTCTTAATTTTTGGCAAAGAATGGATTTAGGCATGAGGGTGCCAGCTAGAAACAAGGAGTTTGTTCTGTGCACTGTCAGAGATTTACTATGTGGAAGCCATTTGATTTTGCTGTTCCCTAAGTTCTTCATTTAAAAAAAAACCCCAAACCAACAAACAAATAGGAGTAGCATTTTCCCTTCCTTCCAAGGGTGTTCTGAGGATAACCACATTAACTAGTTGCCTGCTTAGAGGTGAGTGTAATAGGATGGAGTAGCTAGAACACAGCTCTTATCTCTGCTGACCAGTCCTGGTCAGTATCATGTCAACTAAATTGATTTTTGCAGAAGGTGATTAGACACAATTAAATGTCCATGTTAAAACCAACACTAAGATTAGCGTTATTGAACTGAGATCAAAGTGGTGATAGATTTTGAGCTCCTTTTATTAAAAAAAAAAAAGTGTTAATAGGATTCATGCAGAGCTGACAGAACTACTTCCTTTCCCACAATCCCACTGTTATCTATAAAGCTCAAAGATGAAATTACAGTTCTTCTTTAGACTACAGAGCAGGCATATTTTTTTAAGTGTTAATGATCCCTGTCTTTAGCTAACTCGTTAATATTCCTTTGGAAGTCTCTGCTATTCAGCTTATGTTTTTTATTTTCTTCTTGTATGTAAAGAATTTTTGGACAAGTTTTACAATTCACTTAGAGAAATTCAGATTTTGCTGTGGACATCGTAGCTGGTCAGCAGCTGTGGGGATGCAAGGGAAAAGAATGGCATCTGGAATCATTCTTTGTTTTAAGTTCTGAGAAAGTCCTAGTTAAATGACAGAATTTGTGCTCAGTAAAAATCTCTGTCCATCTGCACTCACGGGCATCAATTCAAATCCAGTAATGACAATAACAGTGATAATTATGAGTAACAGAGGACAGTCCTGTGGCCTGTGAGAAGCAAATCTGGAGGATCTGTGCTTAATTTTCAGCTTATATGGCTGTGTGTTTTTGGTCAGACATTGAAATCAGTGGGACTCTTTCCAGCAGCTTCCCTGGTCATTGGCTGGGGCCCTAAACTGCCCATTACAGCAAGGGAAAATTAACAGAGCTGTTGGCAGCTCATCAGCTGATGACTGAATAGATACACTGAAATTCCCTTCCACCTTTACAGAGGAAGCCGGGAAAGGCCAAGGGTGCAGAGGAGGGAGCTGTTGTGCTTATGAACAAACAGCTGCACTCCTCTTCCTTAGTGACAGCTTCAGGGCTTCCGAGGAATTTCAGACACTCAGTAATTTTACTTTGTGATGCTCTAGTTTTAGTGACCTGGACTCAGAGAGCTGCCTCTGAAGTAACAGCTGTCACTTCTGTGGAAAACTGCACGATTTTATGGAGACCAAACCATTTCTCATTCAGGGCAGACCCGGAGCCCAGGCGGTTGGGACACATTACATCGACTGGTCCTACCTCCTGATCCGCAGGAGGCCTGTGCAATCAGGCACTTTGTTGTAAATTGTCTCCATGCTCTGATATTAATCAGTCGTGCTGCAGGGACACTTCACTTATCTGGAAGTGGGAGGGGAATCCCCGAAGCCTTCACAGAAGAGCTGCTGCAGGAGGCACACTGCTTTCTGGCAGCCCACAAGGGACAAATCCCACTCCACTGAGAAGGAGTTTTAGGCCAACTTCGGCAGAGACATCTGCAGCACCAATCAATTGCATGGCTCTACCCTTTGAAGAAAGGTGTTTGCTGAATTTTCAGCTCTGGATTTTCCCAGGTTACCTTTTGAGGATTTTCCTGGCTTGTTCTCATGCCCAGAGGTTATTCCTCTGAGTGCTGTTCAACCACAGGGCAAAAAGACAAAATCTACTTGAAGAAATTACAGTCAAACCAAGAAGAATTTCATGGGGTTCAGAGAAACAGTTAATCAGTCTGGCCAGGAGATAAGCAGAGGTTTCTGTGCATCAGCCTCCTGCCCCTGTGCTGAAGAGTGCTTATCCACCGTGGGTCCTGGTAGGACAGACTAGATGGGTAGACCTGGAAGAGTCTCCTTCTTGATTTGGAACCACATGTGGTCTCTTTGCCTTCTCTGTGCTGTAAAAGCTAGTAGGAAACCCCTGCTGCTTTCATGGGATGCATTCTACCATGAAATGGAGAGCTTCCTTGCTGTATCACATTACTCATTAATTCATTTAATTGTACATTCATTATGTTTGCTCATGTGACAGATTGACACATCCAAGGCTTGCCTTCAGGATTTATTATAGGAGCAAAGATAAACAAAACATTGCTAAATAGAAACATCATTCAATATCTCCTTGAACATCCGTTACAGGCAGGTCTGGCACTGCTGTGCCCTTTGCTTTGCCATGTGTTTTACCCCATGGAAGAGGGAGTCCTGTGATTTTAGCCAGTGGCTTGTGGCAGTTAACATCCCCAGCATAATTGTGCCTTGTACTTCCATGGGTTCCTATGAGTGTGCAAACCTTCCCAGCCTTGCAGCATCCCCTAACAAAGATCTGTGAAAAGTATAATGGGGCTGGTGAGTTTGGATAAGCTAGGTCAAGGTTTTAAAGCAAATTGCTGGTTTTCAGGGTCTCACTGTCACATTTGAATATCTTACTGTTTCTGTTCTTCAGCCTTTCTAAACCTAGGCAGAAAGGGAAATAAAGAGTTCTGTAGTCCCTGTCTCCCTTTTCTCATCTACTTACAGCTTAGGCCAGGAAAAGTAAAGAGTTTGGGGCTTACACTTTCCTGCTTGCCAGAGCAGCCTTTGTTGGAGGCCTGTCTGGATGACTCATGGATGTGGATGGGCACTTTCCCAATTTGCAATGAAGGAGGAGCAATGCTGACTCCTTCAGAGAGGTTGCTTGTTCAAGTTGAACAGCTGCTAACAAAGACTGCTGAGTTTTAAATAACCCAACTAAGTGAAGTCTCTTCTCCCTCTTCTTGCCTTCTTTGTACATCAAAAATCTGCATTCCTCTTAACCAGACAGTTTTTCATGGCAGACAAAAACTGGATATACAACATAAATAGCCAGTCCCACGGACTGAATGAAACCTCATTTCCAGTGGCTTAATGACTTTTGGATCTGCTACATTTTTCCTAGTAAAGTGCAGGAGATGGCATGAGCTTTTTTCATGGCTGGGCACTTCTCAGACTCATTCTCCTGTGTGATTTTTCTGGTGGCTGAGGCTTATTTTAAAGCCTTCCTCTTGGGGTAAGAAATGAGATGGACGAGCTGGTGCCATCCCCTCTAGAGATGTCATGGACTGGTAAAGCCCTGGTTCTTGGTTTAAACACTTGGAGCTGCAGACAGATCAGTGGAGGATAGAGGACTGCAAGCCCATTTCATTTGGGATGGAACAACTGGTCTCCCTGATGGTGCTGTCTCTGTTACAGCAATTGCTCCACAGCATTTGTATAAACTGGGTGAATTTTTTCCTCTCCACAGCATAGAGGAGTTAAGGACAGCATGACAACTCACATGCTCTCTAGAATATCTCTCACATTCTTTCCCCTTGCAGAAAGGAAACTGGACTTAAAACACATGGAGCTCTCCAGGAGAATGAGGGAGGCTGAGCACTGGACGTACTGACAGGCTGGGGAGAAGTCAGCAGGGTCTGTATGGAGAAAGCAGAGCTTGTTCCAAAGTGTCTGTGGGGGAAGCCTGGATTACACCTTGAGCTGACACTGGTATCAAGCCCATATTGGTCACAAACACTGTCTTAAAGGGATGATTGGGGTTTTTATTAGGAGTTGCTTTTGTAGAACCCTAGCAGTGCCAGGCATTCGTCAAACACCTTCAGAAAAGATTTCTAACAGACATACAATCATTAATTATTTACCTTGCAGTAGGTGAGCAGAGGTCTCAGTATGCCAAGACCTATATATAACACACACATCAACACACGCACACAGAGAAGCTGTTTTTCTACACTATTCTCTGAGGATATGGTGTAAATAAAGCCACAGACAGAATCCATAAATAAATAAAGGGGCTCTGCCCTGTTACCAGTGAAGTCAAGGGTCTCTCACTGATGATACTGAGAGCAGAATCAGCTGTGGGGTATTCCTGGAGCACAAGGTTCTATGGAATAGAGATAGGGGAGGAGGGAAGTGCCAAATTGCAGTGGGGGTGAAACTCATGTGCCCTGGCTCAGCTGCCTGAAGCACAAGGTCCAGGTCAGAGCTAGTTCACACGTGGCAGAAATGGGCATCTGGAGAAACTTTCAAATCATCAGTTTTTGGACTGCTGACAGGTCACCCACATGCAGAGTTCTCACCTGCAAACACAGCCTGGCACATACAGAACCTACCCTGTGTTCTCTGTTGCTTTTTCTCTCGACACAGGTAGGCAAGTGAGCAGCAATACAAACACAAATTGCAGCTATTAGTCAGAAAATGGTTACCAAAACTAACCAGCCTAAAGCCTGTGTTGCTAGGAAACAAACTGCCTCTTACTATGCATCATTGCCATTTGCATGCATCCACTCTTCTGATTTTCTTATTAATATTCCTTGCCTCAGACGTTCTAAAAATTTTCCACTACAAGCTGGCACAGAATGCAGTCCTCTCCAGGTCCCCCAATGGTTTAATTTAACCTCAGACTGCTGATGCAAGTGACTTCAGTTACTTTATTTTAGTCTGTCAGGAAAGTGACAGAATTCACTGGCCCACATGCACGTGGCCATATGAAAACAGGGACAGCTGAGCTTTGCAGGACACAGTGGCATGTGCTGCCTTCTGCTTTTCTACCCTGTCCTGGGGGTTTCTTCCTTTCAGGGTTGCTGTTGACTCTTACATGCCTTGAGGAACTAACCTGCCTGCATGTGATTGTCCAACCATACCCAGAGGGAAACTCAGGCGAAAATAATTAAACTTGCTAAAAGTATTTTTCTTAAGACAAGTGCCTTTAACCTGCATTTTTATGTCAGTTCTAGGGAGCTCTCAATTCACTATATTGGAATTTAAGTCAATGTAGGTAAATCAATACCCAGCTGCAGTGGAGATTTAAGTTCACCATTGATTTTAAGTGTGCGTGACACAGGTAGGATTTGCCATTTACAAGCACAGGATTTATTGATGTGAGGCAGCTCTAAATCTCTCTGGCCATGTTACACCAGCTCTTCTAAGATTTAGTCTGGGAGCTGGAGGAGGATTTCCAGTGGTGCATTCCCAGTTTGCTGATAAACAAAATCTCCTGATAAAACATGGCACGTCACTGCTTTCCAGTGCAGTTCTACCAGAAAATGGAAGTTTAGCAAAAATCATGGCTTTTGCTTTTGTTTCAAGTGCTTTAAAGCGTGTCATGATGCTGTCAGGATTAGGAAAGGGCTCTGCCTGCAGTGCCAGCAGCAGCCTGGGAGTGCCATGGCAGGGCAAGGACAGCACAGACCAGCAGAAGTCGCCATCAGAGCACTCACTGCTGACAATGAGCAGTAGCAGCCAGCAATCACATCATCTTATCATCTCATCCGGAGGTATTTGGCAGTGGCTGCAGCTTCCACAGGCAGCTCTTTGGCCACAAATCCACCTTGGCTTTCTTGGACGGTTTATGCCTTTTATCTTAGCAGTGAAGGAAGGAGGCAGGGTCCCAGTGGATAACCCTGTCCATTGCACATTACAGAATAAGGCAGAATCCTGGGGGAAAAAGTCTTTTTTTTTCCTAAAATATGATTGCAGTGCACAAAGGACAAAATTAGTCTTTCACCTTGCACCTGTAACCGTACAATGGATAGCAGAGTCAGTGTGGCATCAATGTACATACTTGTTCCCTTGGGAAGTTTATTCCATAACCCATAGATTTTTGATGTTTGTGAATGATTCTTGAACAAGCTTGTGTTTTCTGTTGCTTGTAGTCTTTGAAGCAATTTGCCACAAACACTCAGCCGAATGCACTTAAAGCTATTGTAAATGAAAACTCAAGCTTTTTAGACCTACTCTAAAGACATCTCCTCCCTCATTACATTATACTTTGCCAAAATCTATAGATATCCAAGGGCCTTGCCACCTCATTTTACTCTACTGCACTGAACTTTTCAGAGGTTTTCAATAGAATTTGAGCTCTCAACTTTCTTGATATTTTGGTGCTCTTCAAATCCCTTCCAATCCCTTGCCAATGGATGGCAACACAACCAGAAAATCCCACTACTCCAGGACATTCTGCTTGTTTAAAGGGATTATTTGACATGTATACAAGTACGGCTCGTGAGTTTAACTTTAAGTACAGAAAAATTAGGTGCAGGAAGATCAGCAGAAGATAATGGTACAAACTATAAAAGGAAAGCAGAAGGTTTGTCCATTATGTTTCTACCTCAAAAACTCCTGTGGGAATGAGCAGAATCCCTTCCAACCCCACCAGAAGGAAATGTGCCATCTCTCATCCCAGGCTGCTCTGCTCAGGCACCCTCATACTGTGAAAGGTGTGGGAAGCAGCAGGACAGGTTGTGACATGAGTCCAGAGCAAACAACTTTAGCCGTGACAGGCAGGATCTGAGCTTGTCCCAAAGCCTGAGACTGGCAGCAGATCCCTTAACAGCAGGAGGAAACCTTCCTCTGGTAACTTGACCCATGCTGGAAAAACTGAGACCTACTTTCTACTAGCTGGAGGAGCAGAACAAAACAAGATTCAGTACTTATGAAAGAAACTAGTTCGTGCATTGTCAGCTCTTTAAACAGCTTGTTATTTCATAACCAAACACCAATGGAAAAAGGACTCTGATTGTAGTTGGTTAAATGCAATATAAAATCAGTAAAAAGCAGACTTCTAATATGTTACAAATGCCTAAAAATTCACATCTGAACCTTGGCAGCCTTGTCTTGTCTGGAAAACCTGGACTTGAATCTCTTGACTGAGCAGACATCTCTAATGCCCTTGGGTTGGCCCAGCTGGGCTGGGAAGATGTGCACCTCCTGGAGGTCCCATGTCACATCTGCCCTCATTTGGTGTCTCAGCCAAGAGGATTTGAAATGTGTTGAGGTCACTGAATAGAGCCTGTCTTGTTTGGGTTTACAGTGAGTTTTCAGTATCTCCTGTCACAGAGGTAGACACATGAGTGGGTAACAATATATACTTATATCTATATCAATATCTATCTATATATCTGTGTCTGTGTATCTATTTTTAAGTTATTTGGGTACATCTGCTTTAAAAAAGAAGTGTAAGAGGAATTGCTCCTTTTCCATCAGTAATGAACCAAGGGCCTGCTTTACTGTTAATGTTACTTGTCTTTTGGATGTTCTCTGTCACAGAAGTTAAGTCCATCCCTTCCACCTCTCTAAAATTTTCTATCACTTCATAAAAGAGCAGAGTATTAACTCTGGGAATGAGGCCAAACACCTTGCCTAAACCTTCCTGTCTACCTCCATTTCCCTCCAGGTACATCTGAATAAGATAGTCTTCATTTCCTGTCCAAAACCACCATAGCTTTTTGCAGTGAGGTGTAGAACTATGCACAAAATACATAAATTTGGGTTTCATTGCCAAAGCATTTCAATAAAAGGATTTAATCGAATTGCCTAAAGTTTGCAAAGTACCAAACTTTTTCTTGTGGTCATACATATACACACATATGAAAATATAGATAGATATTTAGGTCCTGTTCAAGACCTCTTGTCTGCTCAGCTATGACTTATTTACCTGTGGAGTGACCACAAAGCCAGGTGTGAACCTAAGGATAGACTCACAGTTGCCATTAGTCAAATGAGCTTAGCAGAGCCCAGACAATTCCCATCAACCCATGGCTTGGTGTGGATTTCCATGCGAAATTACTTAGTGGGAAAGGCACTCAAGTCACATCCATGTTGAAGCAGCAGTTTTAAAATTTTAAAATTGGGAAGGAAAATATTAACTCCGGACAAAACACAGAACTGGGAATATTTTGTGTACCAGGGACTCCCTCATCCACTGAACTGGTGCAGAAATAGCTGCCATCAGCCCACAGCGTTCTGGAGCTGTCTCTGTGAATCGACATTTGCTGATGCTAGCAAACTCAGCCACTCGAAAAGCTATTTTTTCCCTACTGCTGAGACCACCATTCCATAGACTCTGGCAGAGGAGGTGCCTTCTGTCTCCCAGCACATCATGCCAAGAGAAAGCCTTTTGTCCTCCCACAACAGAGGCAGTGGCAGAGCAGGAAGTTGTGAAACACTGACTGCTGTTGCTGGCAAGTGAGCCATAAAGGAGAGTCCTGCCGGAAGGACACAGGCTGGGATCTGACCTCCCTTTCTGTGCTCTCAGCCAGTGTGGATAGGTGAAGCCATCTCCTGAAGGGAGCACTGGAGGGGGCTGAGCTGAGCTCAGCCAAGAGCTCCCTGGAAGTTAACAGCACTGTAAATGCTGGGGCAGAGATCCAGGTCTGTGTCAGAAACACGGACAGTGCTTCCCCTCAGTCTTGCCACTGAGAGATTTCTGCCAGCTGGGCACCTGCCATGGATCTCGAAATGTGGCTATGAAATTGGTAGCTGTCCCAAATTAAATAATATCCTAGAGGATGGCACTGAGCAGCTTTCAGTTCAAATTTGGCTTCTTTTGTATTTTCTAAAATCTGCTTTCTTAAGGTAGTTGTTGCCTGTTTCTGCCCTTTCTGTGCAGCATCCAGAGTGTCAGAGCAGCAGGATGAGGTGCCTTTGGGCACAGGAAATGTGTAATTGGATTGGTCCCCCCAGGTATCCCCTCTGCTGCTTCTCTGGCCTGCAGAGGCATCTAAATTGGGTGGGACACAGATGGGGGGATCCTCTGCATCTGCTGTAGGGGATGCAGAGCAGAAGAAGCGTGCAGTGTGGGACACTGTCCCAGTGCTGTGTGCTGATAAGGATCTGTTCCCTCCCTGCTAAAGGATCTTTGTCTCCTCCCTGCTGAAGCTGCACAGGGCCATAGGCACACATCAGTGTGTTACTGACTACTCCCAGGGTAAACTTCAGACTCTCTGTTACAATCCCAAGGGCTCGGAGATATATTTTAAATGTGGAATCTGCAATTCTGGCATTTTACCTGCCTCTGGGAACCAGGAGCTTTAACTGACTCCTTCTTAAGCCTTAAACAACCCTACAGCTGCTTGGCTCAGCTCTTTCACATCTGAATCACACACTGGACCCGTCTTTTCAGAAGACATTTTGCTACAAGGAGATTTTTAAAGCTGCTCCTTAAATTTTGCTGTTAATTTTACATTTGAGGCATGTGAATGAAATGGCCAGATTTTCCAAGCCTGGAGCATCTTGAAAGTTCCCATAACTTTTGTTCTTACCAAATACATGCTCTTGAAGGCAGAGTCAAACGGATCCGTGCTGTGGTTTATCATGACCTGATTATATTGCAGTGAAGTCAAAGGGTGGGTGTGAGGGGGAAGCAGCTATTTAAAACAATTTTCCTCAAAATCAGAGCAGTCTGTGAGAGCAAGACAGCTGCTAGATGCATTGTGGGCACTAAGATGGGAATTCCTGCCTGTTTAATCAGACAGCCAGATGCAGCCAGCAAAACCAACTCCGACAAGTCAAGCTGTGGAAAAGCTGCACCTGTGAGCTGCATATGCGTCTGTGGTGGGGTTGGGAAGGGAAAAAAATGCAGTCTAAAGACTGGATCAAATAAATGAAACCTGAAGTGTGGAATCTGCATGGAGGTTAAAAAGTAATAGCACCATCATGGATCATCATGCAGGCTTGGCTGAGAGAGGACTCAGGGCATCGTGGTGAGGAGTCATCTGTGCTTAGGAAAATTTTTAAATGTCTGCAAAACCAGGAATCCTCTGTTGAAACTTGTGTAGCTGGGTTACCATTCCCATTGCCTGAAGTTCTGGATAATTAGTCTTAAGGACACCACAGTGATGCCTTTGGATCGTTGCCTGCGAGGTCTCAGCGAGGAGTGCAGCAGTGAAATGCCCACAGAGCAGAAGCAGTACCAAACCCAGCCATCTGTGTTTTGCTCAGGCACTGTAAACAAACATGGAACAAGTGCATTGCATCAACACACACATGTATTCCAGCCTGTCAGTCAGGAATTGCCCCTACTGCACACGTGGGCAGGAGGCAGCACGATGCTGAAGGGCAGCCCACACCAGCTGCCCACACGGATCCAGGTGAGGCAGTCAGCCCAGAGCTTTTACTGCCAGACCTGAGCCAGTTGATTGCTGTGGTTCCTGGACTCAGTGAATGATGTTTAAATCACCCACTTCTATCTGAGATGGATTTTGTGCCATCATCCACTGGATGACACCAAACTGGGAGGAGTGTCTGATACACCGATGGATTACACTTCCATCCAGATCTCTGTAAGCTGGAGAAATGGGCTAGCAAGTACATCATGAAACTCAACATGGAGAAGTGCAAAGTCCTGTGCCAGGGGAAGAATGACCCCAGGCACCAATACATGCTGGCGGCCACCCAGGCGGAAAGCAGCTTGTCAGAAACAGACCTTGGTCAACGCCGAGTTCAACATGAGCCATCACAGACCTCCAGCAGCAAAGAAGGCAAATGGTATCCTGGCCTGCATTAGGCTATTACTAGAAGTTGGAGGGAAGCAATATTTTCCCTCTACTCTGCTTTCTTGAGACCCCACCTGGAGCAGTTTTTTCAGTTCTGGGCTCTCCAATACAAGAGAGACATGGACATACTGGAGAGACAAAAGACCATGAAGACAATGAAGAGTCTGGATCATCTGTCCAGTGAGGAGAGGCTGAGAGAGCTGGGACTGTTCAGCCTGGGGCAGAGAAGGGTCAGGAGGATCTTATCAATGTATGTAAATGCCTGAAGGGAGGGTGCAAGGAGGATGGAGCGAGGCTCTGTTCAGTGGTGCCCAGTGACAGGGCTGCAGGCAATGGGCACAAACTGAAACACTGGAGATTCCCTCTGAACACCAGGAAAAACTTTTTAGCTGTGAGGCTGACTAAGCACTGGCACAGGTTACGCAAGGATGTTGTCTCCATCCTTAGCGATATTCCAAAGCCGTCTGGACACAGTTCTGGACAACTGCTCTAGGTGGTCCTAGTTGAGCAGGGGGCTTGGACAGGATGACCCCTAGATGTTCCTTCCAACTTCAACCTTTGTGCAATTCCATTATCTTGTTTCTTGATTAAATACAGAATCTTGGCCACAGGCACGACTGTTCATTTTCCCAAGCATCAAGCAAGAATGTAGCAAAGTAAACAGAGCTAAGTGATGTGCAGACATAGCCAAAATTAAATTGAACAGAGCAAAATGATTGAGGACTTTGTTTGGTTTAATCACCTACCTCTGGTTGAGACCATTGCAAGTGCAGGTTTTATTTAGAGTTTTGAGGTGTAGGATTCCAAACCAGAAAGATCATTTCACGAAGTAACATTTCCTGAGATGGTAATTGCTTTGGTAGATTTTTTTCCCGACAAAAATGTTCTTATCAAGAAAGATGACATCTTTATACAAATAAGAAAGATTTTTTTCATGTAAATAAAATGGTTTTTTGAAGTGTTTTTACAAAATGCCCAGAGGTTTACAGGGAAATAAAAACCAGTTATACAATTTCAAAATATCTCACTATGTTGCCCTTTAAAATCAATTCTGGTTTTAATACTCACAAATCACTGGTGTGCTGTGTGGAAGACCAGGTTTTATTCAGCAAGCACTCAGAACACAATATATGCCTGAAGTCCTCTATGATTATGTATTTTCAAGCCCCTGTGAGGGAAGAAGGAAATACACTGCTTTTCTTTGCTTCAGAAATTTCAGAGTGAGATTTTGTGGCCTGTATGTGACCGGGATTTTTCCTCATGGCTCTCCTTCTGTTAGCCATGGAGACATGCTCAGTTAAGGACACACAGAGCCAAATAAATTGGGTGAATTTTTTCTGGGAGGCAATTGTTTCATTGTAATTAGCATAGTCAAGATCTAAAAAGTGATCTTAAGGGTGAGAGACAATAACAGCGCCTTGAAATTAAATAGCACAGGTGATGTTTTTTAGATGGATATGGGGAGTGTTCAAAGAAGAAGTCAGTGGGAATGAAAAGAACATGAAAATCCACCTTTCCTGCTCCCAGACATTGCTCCCTTCTTTTGCATGCCCCATTTGTCTGCTTGCCCATCCATGCCCAAAATCAGATTCCCAGTCCCTGAGGGCAGGATTGTGCCATACCCTTGGGTGCTGTGCCATGCCCCAGCTGCAACATACAGACTGAATTACACAGCAGTGGATCTCATCTGCATAACGGAGAGCCCATTCCCAGCACAGAAGGCCACAGAGCAGACTTCCTCTCTCCATGATCCTAATTAGCCATCTGTGGTGTGCAACTGGAAAAGGGCTTGGCTCAGCAAGCAGAGCAGGCAGGGAAGGGGCAGCCAGAGAATGATTCCCCCAGTCCAGGCTCGGCTTTCTGTGTACACAGGAGTGGAGCTGCCCAGTGCTGCCAGGAGCAGTGACACAGCTGCAGACCAGCAAAGGGAGGGCTGAGACCCCCTGCTTTCCCATGACAAAAACTGGAAAAATCAGATCTTTGAGAAAATCCCTGCCAGGAGAGTAGCCTTCAGTCCATCTCTTTCCAAAAGGGCATCTGGCAGTCTGCTCCATCCATATGCCAACACGTGTGAGCAAAGCAACCATCTGGAACATGGAGAATGGCTCCGGGGCTCTGGATCAGGCCATCAGGGTCCACAGATGTGTCTGCTGCATCAAAGATATGTTTCCAGTCTGAAGAAGTATGGCCAGCAGGTCAAGGGGCAGGATTCTTCCCCTCTGCTCTCCAAGGGTACTGCATGAAGCTGGGGGAACCCCAGTACAAGATAGACATGGACCAGTTGGAGCAGAGGAAGGCCATGAAGATGGTCAGGGGACTGGAGCACCTCTCTGTGAGGACAGGCTGAGACAGCTGGTGTTGTTCAGACTGGAGAATAGAAGGATCTAGGGAGAACTTAATGTGGCCTTCCAGTACTTGGTGGGGGGGGGGGGGCTTATAAG
>VZTN01015920.1:74176-109872 GCA_013400515.1 Erpornis zantholeuca
AAAGATCATAGAATCATAGAACCATTTAGGTTGGAAAAGACCTTTGAGGTCATTGAGTTCAACCATCTATGTGTCTTTTAGATACCTACAGGGATGGTGACTCCAGCACATCCCTGGGCAGCCTGTTCCAAATGGGGACAGACTTTTTTAGTAGGGTTTGTTCTGACAGGCCAAGAGGTAATGGTTTTAAACTTAAAGAGGGCAGATCCAGACTAGATACATGGAGGATTTTTTTTGCAATGAGTATGATGAAATAAGGGAACAAGTTGCCCAGAGAGGTGGTGGATTGGAAGTGTTCAGGGCCAGACTGGACAGGGCATTTAGCAACCTGGTCTAGTGGAAGGTGTCCCTGCTCATTGCAGTGGTAGGACTAGATGACCTTTAAAGACCTCTTCCAACCAAAACCATTCTATGATTCTAAATTACAAACAAGATAATCCCCCTTTTTTTAAATTCCTTGAAAATCACCTGCATTTTGGGATTATTGCTATAAATCAGCCATAGGGCAAGTCCGTGTTATTTTAAAAGGGCTGCACAGTGACTAGAATACATATTTGTAAATTCAAAGGAAATCTTTCTATGAAGTAAAATCATTGAAACTCAAGGAAATATTCTGTCATTGCTCTTTTGTTTTACTTAATGCTCGCAGTCACACCACGTTAATACCAGTGGGTGAGAGTGAAAACCGGAAAATTGCTATAAATGTATAAAGTTGTGAAGGTTGGATGTGTAATTGAGAAAAGAGCAGAAAGTAAATGAAGCTGATCATTTACAAAGTGTCAATTATTTGAAACTGTTCTGGCTCAGAAGTTTGAAGTGTCATTAGTGCATGAAAGGCCATTTAAAACAAAAATATCTTGAATCATCTAAACTACAGAAGGAAGAGATTCTACTGCTGCCTCAAGGACAACTTGTGCTCAGACAGAAGTTTTATTTCAGTTGCTGTTATTCCAGCTGTAGGAGCAAGGCTAAATCCATCTCAGAAACTAGTAGCACTTGTAATGAAAGAACCAATTTATTAAGCAGCCTTCTGATTTTTCCAAGTTTTCACTGATGGAAGCAACCTGTCTGGCTGGATAATAGCAAAGTAAATATCATCCTCTCTGTTGTACCCATTTCAACAGCAGAATCAAGACTTAGTTTACAAAAGCTTCTGGCTCCAAGACCCAGGACTTTGGTTTGGTATGAATATTATTTGCATGGCCAAAAATGGAAAACTTGAACAATGACTTTCATTAATATAAAGAGTGCATGGGTGCATCCATCCAGCTTCGGGAATCATCCAACTTCTGGTATTAATTCTCCAGTAGAATGGCACAATTTGTTGCAAAAGACTTTAGTTTAGTTTTTCATTTCCATTCTTCGTAATCTCACCACATGAATTTACCTTTTACTTGTGGGTTTTTTTCACAGCTACTCAGTGGGAATCCCTTAGGGGAATAAGCATTTTCACAGCCCCTCAAAATTATAGCCCTTCCTGGGAAGACAGAGGGGTGTACTCAGTCTGCCTCCAGCTGATCAGTTAGTCCTGTCAGGTTTTTGACATCCCAAGACAGGAGGTTTTTGTAGCCTCTCAGGAGCAAGATTTTGACAGGCATGCTCAAGACCTTCAAAAACCAGATTAGCAATGGAATATGAGGGGGTGGGGTTGTTTGTTTTTTTGGTGTTGAAAGTGTCAAAACATTTAGAAATTTCAGAAAATTAGTTTAAAAAAAACCCCTCAAAAAATTTCCTGTTCATGCTTTTAAAAACTTGTTTACTATTAAGTAAATTCTTTTGCTAATCAATCTAAATTTTTCCTGTCTAGAAAAACAGGCTCTGCCATAACTGGATGAGACAGACAGTTCCTCTCGCCCAGTCACCTGCCCTCAGTGATGCCTAATAGCAGATGATGAAAGATGAAAGAAACTCTGAAATTATTAGGGAGTGTTTGGGCTACCATAATCATCTTATTTTTTAACCTCAATCCCTATGTGTCTCAGATAAACACAGGCCATCTTATCTCATTGCATATCTTACTGGTTTCTTGTTGCATCTCCAGCTGAGCTCCTTTAAGCCTTCCCACGAGAGCTGGTCCCTCTGGCATCCACAGTGCTTTTCTCTGAACTATCTTCTATTAAGCTCCATCCAAGCAGTGCCAAGTTGTTTCCTGCTGATTTCACTCTCTTCACATCCTTCTCATCTTCTATAAAATGTATATACTGTATGTTTATAGAGAGCATACATCACAGAAATATAGTTCTGGCCCCCCTGCCACAGGCAGGGACACTTCCATGAAGCCAGGTTGCTCTAATCCCCATTCAACCTGTCCTTGAACACTTCCAGGGATGGGGCATCCACAGCTTCCCTGGGCAACCTGTGCCAGGGCCTCACCACCCTCACAATAAAGAATTTCTTCCTAATACCTAATCTAAATCTTCCCTCTGTCAGTTTAATGTTTCATATGAAGTAGGAGGAGCCAGAAGCTCAGCTGGTTTCCAGCTAAAGTTTGGGCGTTCTGAAAGGAGATACAGGAGATAGCAGGAGAGTAGATTTATGTCCTCTGATCACTTCTTCAGACCCCCTAAATTTGAAGACAGTGGAATTCTATTGATTGTCATCAGCTCTGATTTAACCTAAAACTTGCTTTGGTGCAATGAACATATTTGTTCTGCAGGCAGCACAGAGGCAGCAGATGTGGGTTGTGCTTTTGTTGGGACAAGGAAGGGGAGGCGCTGGGGAATGCTGAGCTATGGCAAAACCTCACCAGACAGGTGTGGGTTTGAGAGACATTTAGAGAGTCGGTGCTGCTGTAGGAGTGATGAGGGAAGAAGGGACAACACAGAAGAACAAAAGCTGTAAAACAAAATGTTGTAAAACTGGCTCCTGCAAAGTGAGAGACCCAGCTAGGCTTAGTTCCTGCTGCAAGCCTGGAGTATCTGAGCTAAATCTGACCTGATGTCTCCTGCTGAGAAGAGAGTATAGTATCAGCCACATGAAGGAAAAATTTGCCTTGAAGGAATAATACTGAAAACAGATCAAGAGTTGGCTGAAATTCACCTTCTCCATTTACTCAAGATGTCCAGCTCCCTGAGCAACATGTTTAGCCAGAATATTTCAGCTCATCATTAATTTATGAGCAAATTCAGGAAAAATAAAGCGAGTCTTGTCTCTTGTCCTAATAATATCTCATCACACATAAAAAGTGGTTAGTACACTTGTTGATTGGTGCAAGGAGATCTGCTTGAACAAAATAAACCTCAAATAATGAGTTCAGCGTTAGCTAGAGTGATGGGCTTTAACCAAAACCTGATAGCCCCAAGCTGTGAAGAGATGGAGCCCATGTCTCACTGCTGGGGCTCATGGCTGTCACTTCTTGGATGTCAAGTCCTGATCGCTTCTCTTACAGGTACAATGGAGCATTTAGTTCTTTTTGTTGGCTGAAAAAGTGTCTCTGTGGCTCTCACAGCAAGCAGGCACTGAACATCCTCCCTCCTTAGAGGGAATACAAGCACACACCTGATTTTTAGAACAAACCACTCTTCACTCAGACATGCATCTGTGCCATGTGGTGACTTTACGTGGTCATGACTCACTCATGCAGCTAGTCTTTGTGTAGACTAATGTCCCTATAAACTCACCAGGTTCTCAGAAAGAGTTGAAGAAAAGCTGGCATGGCCAGTTGAAGACCTGAAAATAATTGAATGTAGGTTGTTGGCTGACTGACTTGCTGAAATAATGATTTTAATTCCAAGCACAGTTTACTGTTTAATTAAAGAAATGTGAGATCACTGAAGTCTTAGTTGTGCATCACTGTGAAATTACTGTTCTCATCTAAGCACCAAAAGCTGTTCCTGCATAAAAGCCCTTCTTTGGTCTGGCCTCAACCTTTGGCCTCTCACAGCCACAGAGCTGTGAGGAAGAGCAGGGCACCCAGGTGCACACAAAATTGATTTATCTGCAATGAATTCACTTCCAGAGGGATCCATGTCCACCCCAATGGATGCAAAGTGAGAGGAAGTTGCTGCATATCAGCACAGTCAGCCTTTTGTCTCCTGGCACTTGCTGGATGCTGACATTGGTGCTGATACTTTCACGTCAAGTAAAGCAAGGTGGACCCTGAACAAAAACCAACCTCTTCCATGACTACAGTATAGCTAATGCTCTTCACTTCAAGAATTTCCAGTTTTGCAGCACATTTTTCACCTCTGAGTTTGCTTTTCCCGCTACTAGATCCTCTCCTAACTTTTTCCAAGCCTTTTTGGGTCAGCAGGTACCTGATTCTCACTCCAGGAGCCGTATGGTCTTCACATCACCCTGGCAGTACTTACAAGCAGGGGAGTGACACAGGACAGCAAGGGCCCCTGCAGGCCAAAATGCATTGCTGTGCAAGCTGGAGGCCCCTCTGGACCTTTCTAAAACCCAACACCAGCCACGCAGGCACACAGATGTGCAAGAATCGGTTAGGAAGGGGTAGAAAGAGAACTTTAAGGTTATTGAGGATGAGGGACCTGAGATTGTTTTGCTCCCAGAGCTGACAATTGACACATCAGGAATTTAACCCTCAACATTCTGCACTTTGGTTCCTGATAAGCTACTACTACCGGGAAAATGAATTTGTCTTAATATAACACATTTTTGCCCAGTGTTACACCTTACAGGAATATGAAAGGGACAATTACAGGCAGGGTCTGGCAAACATCTAGCAATATCTAACAGCAAACCAGGCTAGAAAAATAATTGGAAGACTGACTTTGTTGGGAAAGACTGAACCCCAAATTTCTCTTTAAAATTTTATTAGCAGGTAAATGCCATGTTTTTATTCAGATATCTTTTGTACCAGCAGCTTAAAGGCAAATAAGAACAAGCTGCTGCCCTCAAGAGTTTATAACCTTTTATAAAGAGACAGGATATGCATAGTGGGTGGAAAAAAAGAAGTGATTACTCTCCTCCTTTTTAGAGATGGAGACAGAGATCAAATAACATCTCCACTATCACACAGGAAGCCTGTGGCAGCACAAAATAGAAGGAACTGGGATTTTCTGGAAGCAGATGCTCTAACCACAAACTCCCCTCTTCCCTCACTTCCCGCATATTTTTGTTTTAACAGTCAGCCTCGAGCCCCTGCACATTGAAAAAGGAAATGTCTCCCTTTACAACTGCCCAATGACAGATGAGTTTTAGTAGGCTGCTTCCCTGGTTTCCTCTGGGGAGTGGAGAGGGCCAGGAAGAGCAGCAGGTGACTTTGAGAGGAGCTGGGAGATGCGATGCTTCATGTCTGGAGAAGGAGCTGTGGGGATGGATCCTGCCTGTGCTGTAGGGGGGTGTGCTGGACATGGGGTGCCCACACAGCACCCCATCTTCACCTTCCTGACCAAAGCACCCTCTTGTTTTCCCATCTTAATGATGAAGAGTCCAGCCAGACCTTGGAAGAACATTTTTGATCCAAGTCAGTGACAGATGAATGATTTGGGGGTTTATCACTAATAAACACCCGAGCAGCGTAACCAGAGCCAGTTTTGCTATTGTTATGATGACACTAATACAGTATTGATGCTGTTATGGCCGCAGAGCTCGGGCTACATTATCTTTTTGCCTCCTTAGTCAGGTAACTTGAGGCCGCGGCACTATTGATTGAGGACCGCTGAGTGCTGGAGCGGCCGCGCCTGTAACCGTAGCCCGCCGGGGCTATGGGGCTATTGTGAGGGCTTTGTTCAGCTGCTGACAGCTCCCAGCAAGAGCATGCAAGGGTTGCAAACGTTTTTATTGTGCCTGCACCTCTTTGCCTTGCGGACAATAGGAGTGGGCGGCAGTGAGGAGACAGTGGGCTGACTTTGGTGGAGGACAGAGCAGGAGGTGTAGTACCCCACTTCTGAATGCCCCTGACTGCAGAAAAGGGGGTGCTCTGTGCTAGGAAGGCTGGAATGCCGTCATGCCGGGGCTTTCATTTTGGGCGCTCCTCTGGATGTGAGTGCAGCCTGTTGATTATGCGGATGTGGAAAGCAGGCTAAGCGGATCCGATAACCTGTCATCCAAGATGCATCCTTTCCCTTGCTCAGCCCTGCTCACCTGCTTCGGAAACACACACGAAAACACTCCATTTGAGCAGCCCAACACAGGTCCTGTGTCCATGAAGGAGGAGAAGACGGAGGCAGCCTCAGCAGTGTGCCTGCAGCCATCCGCAGTAGCAGCCAGCAGCATCAAGCACGGAGGAGAGAGGGACAGAGAGGAGATGTTCAAAGGCAGCAAACGCTCTGAAAAACAGAGCCGTGCAAGCAGCAGTTCCAGCAATCACACTGCTGCTCAGGCAGTGCCTGCTGCTCCTGAGTCGTCAGTGTTTGCTGCTAAAGAGCTGAGCCAGGATGTTATTGCACTCTGCACTCACATCCCCAGGCCATCCATCATCCACGTGCCAAAGGTGAGTGCTCTAGAAGTCACTACGCAACAAGGTAAGAGAACTGGCTCGCTTTTACAAAGTATAAAAAGGGCAGTAAAAAGATCCACAGAAGCATTTACCTTGTATTGATTGGCATGCAGTCAGGAAGGGACTAATGGCTGTTCTTACTAAAATAATACAATATGACAGATACAGCTTTCCTGCACTATTATCAGAAGCGTTAGGGGATGATTGTAATAATACCAGGCACATTTACAGTACATTTCGATCACTTGTCTTCCTATCTTTTGTTGATCATCACTTATTTTGGATCTGCTCCAAAATCCCTTGAAATGAACAGGCATCATTTTCCCCCCTTACTTGAGTGAACGCTGCATTTTTGCCACCTCAGCCAGGTGCCTTGAGGCTGTGGCACCAGTGGCTGCAGAATGTCTTTTCCATCTTATTTTTAGCTTGCGTGTGCTTGGAGGCCACAGTAAGGTTTTGAGTACAGTTTTGGTGAATTCAATTTGCTCTTGCTTTAATAAGATCACAAAGTTGGGTGTTTTGCCATTGTTACTACTAAAATAATAAATAGTAGTGGACAAATAGTGCTGTTCACATTTTCTCTTGGCTAGGTAACTGGAGATCACAAGCTTTTTTTTCCCCCCTGGATAAACACTCAGGAATAGAAGACACGTGTCCTGAACTCAACTTTTTTATACCACAGCTTTTGTTTAAAGTCCATTCCTCTCCCAGTTTCCCTGCCAAATCACATATATTCAGCATGCTGCTATTTGTTTCCCCTTCACAGTCAGGTAATACTGTGTTTGGCAAAGATATCTGCCCTTCTTGTAGAACACGTGCTAGAAAAAGGTTTAATAAATATCTGCTGGAATTAAGAAACTTATCAGAATTGGGGTTTCCAAGTGATTTATGCTGTAATTACCAGAGATGGGAGCTCTGTAGACCACCTCAGTCCTGTTGCCATCAACCACAGCTCCTATGTAGAATATAAGGAAAAAATGGAGCTGCCCAAGTGCAATAATTTGTAGAAGAGAAGGCTGACTATGAAAGTGCTCTGAAGAGCTAGCTGGCCATTGTCCGGGGGTGGAGTGAGTATATTTAGTCCTGCTGATATTCAAGAAGCCAAACTAGATGTTATCAAGGTGTCCCTCACCAGCACATTTCTGTGTTTTGTTTTTTTTTGTTTTGTTTTGTCTTTGGTTTTTTTTGTTTGTTTGGGGTTTGGGTTTTTTGGTGGGTTTTTTGTTTTGTTTTGTTTTGTTTTGTTTTGTTTTATTTTTTGGTTTGTTTTTTTTTGCTTGGGAGGTTCAGGTTGGACGTCAGGAAAGGCTTTCTCCCCTGGAGGGTAGTGCAGCATGGGAGGAGGTCATACAGAATGATGGGGGTGCTGTGCTTGGAGGTTTACATGACTTGGCTGGACAAATCCAGGGCTGACCTGACATACCCTTGCCAGCCATCTGGCATCAAGGAGGAGGTTGGAAAAGAGACTTCAGGAGGCTCCTTCCAGTCACCATCTCTGTGGTTGTGTGATGTCTGGATTTTGATGATGCATGCAGCTTATAAGCACTTTGCTGTCACTGAGACAGCCTGTGGTGTTCTTGGCTTTACAATGGTTTTGTGACAATTTCTCCCCTCTGTCTACTCCTACCTGCTCCCTTCCAACCACTTCACCCTGCCTTGGCTCACCTGCTGCTCTTCTCTGTGCTGTCAAAACTCCTGCCAACACCTCTCTCATGCTGTGAGTGTTCACTGTAGCAGAAGAGGTTCCTTATGTTGGGCACAGACATCCCAAACCTCCACAGGCCTGTGGTGTTGGAACAGGCAATGCTGAAGGGTCGAGACTGTAGCAATCCAAAGATGCTCCATACCTACACAGTGGTGGAGCAGGGATTCTGCTGGCTGAGCTGTGCCAGGGGTTTCTCCAGGAGAACACATGGTCCAATTTAGGAGTAAAAATTATATGAATCTGCAATCAGAGAAGTCAGGAACGGGCCAAATCCCTCTGGACAATCTGTGTGATTCAAATTCAATCATCCAAGACACCACTTCAAACATTTCATCATTGGTTTTAGGGATTTTTTTAGGAACAAGCTGCAAAAACCATCCGTCAGGATGATGTATGGTCCTGCCCTGAAATTCCTGCTGAACACCTTCATCTAAGTGCCTTGATGTTTTCCTCTCAGTGGGGAGATCTGCAAGGAAACTCCTTGTCAGAGC
The DNA here is from genome assembly GCA_013400515.1 of Erpornis zantholeuca. NCBI lineage: Eukaryota > Metazoa > Chordata > Aves > Passeriformes > Timaliidae > Erpornis > Erpornis zantholeuca. The sequence goes on from VZTN01015920.1 coordinate 82,776, forward strand.
AGGAATTAGGCTTCCTGCTGCCCCTCAGCATTTAGACCTTCCTGCCAAGGTCTGGCTGGTGATACTTGTGAAGTCACACACAGAGGGAGACTTCTCTGTCCAGGGCACACACAGCCCAGATGTTCCATCTGATCAATCCCAGGCTGTCAGGGCACTCTACAGCCAATGTGCTGAGATGATTTTGGATGCAAGTGAGAGAGAAACAGGGGATCCATAGAGTTTGTCTGAGTATCCATGTTCAGCTTTTCTGAGAGACTTCCTTAGCACCAGCTCTTGGCACCATACAGCAAAGCAGCGTCCTCCCTCAGCTCTGCCCATCCCTCACTGATTGCCTTCCCAGGTAAAGAGAAAATAAATAATTGAAGCAAGATAAGAAGAGGGAGCTGGCTATTCGTGAAGGCTCCGGGATGCACTAGATGGAAGTCAGAGTGCAGTGGGTGGAAGAGGGAATGCAGGATGTGGACTGACTCCAGTGGGTTGAGGATGAAAGTGTGGCATGTGGAGATACTGCAGGGTTTGGACTTTCTGCTGCAATTGGGGAAGAGACATGATAAATCTGGAGAGGAAGAAGAGGGTCCCAGTAACAGGACTGGAGCAATGAGTGGGGAAAAGAGAGGGAGGTTATGGTCAAGGCATATGATGGGCTTGGGACCACACACACAACTCCTGGTATGAGAGGGAGGAAGAAGATGGAGAGAAAAGGTGGTGGGAGGCACACAGGACATCTGGTGTACATCTAAGGGAAGGGACTCAGGGAAAATATGGTCCATGAGGAGAGAAAGAGGAGCAGAGTCTCCGTGAGCAGGGTGTGGGTGGCCTTGGTTGGGGAGTGGAGAGGAGAGGAGAAAGCACAGGGCTGATGGAGAGCGGGGGCTGAAGGCGTTTCAGTCCCAGAGCAGAGTTCATGCCTGCCCTACAATAATAATATCCAGACATTGCTAAAGGAGCCAGTGAGGCCCAATGGAGAAGACAGAGATTTCCATCCTCCTTGCCATATCTGAATTTCCTTTTGTATCTCAGTTTCTCCAGCAACAAAACAGACAGAATTTGTCCTATTTCCTATGCAATCACAGTGAAATCTATAAATTAAAATAACGTATATCTACTAAGTGGCAAAGGCAAGCATAGGAATCTCACAGTCCTACACAGGAGACCTTTAATGTTATTGCATCAAATTATTCAACAATAGCTGAAGTAATGTCAGGAGAAACACTCATTGTATTCTGTCTTTTTCATTTCTAAAATGGCATTGTCAAGGAGTAAGGACAAATACACTGAGAACTTCCAGCATCAAGAGACCTGATGTTTACCTGTCAGCATAATCCTTTTCAAGCACAGGATCAGTCCACTTTTCACTAATAGCAGCATACCATTCTAATTTGAACACATAATATACTAATTATCGAGATCATCCAGCTGACCCTCCCTCCTGGGACACGTAGTCACATATTTTGGATTACAATGGAGCTGCATGCATGTAACCAAATCCAGAATTTGATCAATTATTCCTTTTATGAGACAACTGCATCTGCTCCAGATGGAGCCAACCTTAAATCTGATATAAACATGATCCAAACAGAAATTAGATTTGAAAATAATTACCAAAGAGACTGAGTTAGGGTTGTTTGGTCACAATTACCATGGCAGCAATATGCTTGTAAAGAACCAACCATCATTTTAATATTTAGGGATTGCTTCAGTAATAAAGCATGATTAAATGTCAATGAAGTACTTGACATCTTGCATCTTTGTCCTGATTCTGATGTGTAAAAAATTAATTCTCTTGTGCTTTGTTTACTGCCTGGAGAGTCTTTATCAGCATTTACAAGGCCATAAATCAAAGCTGCCAGAACTAAAGACAGGAACTTGCTTGCCTGGTCTTTCAACCTCAGCTACAGCATGAAAAATTTTCTCATCTTTTATATCCAAGTACAGTTTCAGCAACTGATAAACTCTGGGGTGGAAACTTAGAAGAAATCCTTATTGCTCTGAACCAACAACTGTGCTATGACTCCAATAAATATTTCATGTTGACAAAAGCGTATCGGTGACCCTTTCTACTTGCAATATCACTCACCTGACTTGAACTCTGCTGACCTTCACAGTTCAGATTGGTTTATTTTCCAAAAGAAAAGAAACCCAAATATCCAGTGCATCATGGAATAATTTCTTCCCTTTCAAGCTGTTTGAGCCACCAGAAAATCAGAAGCTGAGCCCTTAAATGAGAGATCATAGGAATGATATGTCAGATGAAGCATTCTGTTGTTCCTGGGGAGCTTCAATGAAATTGGTCTCACCTGTAACTTCCTAGATAAAGTACCAGTCACACATTCAGGGTACACAGAAGCCATTAGAGGATCTCATAGCTATTTTCAAACCTTAAATGTGTAGCTTTGTCTGTTTTTCACCTGCACCGTTTTGATACCTGGATTAGTTCCTTGGCTGGAGAAGCCACACAGTGGATTTGACACAGTGAAGGTTATTTTCAGGACTCTGGACATAACAGACAGGCTGTTAATGATAACACACAACAACTTTACCAGGCCACAGCCAAGAAATGATGTGAGTGTCAAGACAGTGATGTGAAACAGAGCCTGGTAATGACTTGTCATGCATTTACAGGAGGGGAAAGCGCTCACTGAGTGGAGATACAGGACTGCAAGAGATGAGGACAGCTGAGATGGAGGAAACACCATCTATTGTAATGGCCTAGGTGAAGCCCTACGCTGAAGTTACACCCTGTAGGCAAACTCCATAAATACATGGAATATATTAACAGTCCATTGAAAATAATGGGACTTCTCACAGCCATGCTCATGGTTTTGTAATACCAGCTCCGAGGGACACAGTGCTCATGAAGATTCCTTGCACTTCTCATGCTCTCCTGGGAAAAGAGGTCAGAGTGGTTGTGTTCAAACCCCCTCCAGGTGCTGGAGAGCCCTGTGGGCCTGAGTGTCTGACTGCTGAAGGAAGCATTTCAAGTATGCTTTGGGAGTTGTTAAGTATTTTGATGAGCAGCTAAAAATTAGCAGGAAATGAACATCATTACTTGGTGAATGGAGCTTAATACTGACTTTTTGCTTACATTGGCAAAGGCTTCACTCTACCCCTCAGCAGAAGATGTTTGTGATCATTTCATCAGTGGGACTGTAGGAATTGCACAGGGATAGTCTTTCCTCCAGCACAACAAGGAAAAACTACTTTTATTTTCCCTAGTATTACTCTGTTGCAAATTTGCTTTAATTTAATCAAATTAAACCCAAAGGGTAAACCCCATCTCTTCAAAGTGCTCTGGCTGGACGCTCAACCACAGGCTGTGGTTGCCAGAGGAGCATTAACACCGTTTGCTCCTCTGACATCTGCAGGAGCTTAGCATCTCAAATATAACAGTGTAATTTATACAAATTACATTTATGTTTTAATGCTTTGGCAAATTCAGTTGGGACATTATGGCCCTAGTGATTTGGCCAGAGCCCTCCAAGAGGCTTGAGAGAGTCCTTGGACAGGATTGATTTTTTTTTTCTCTCTGTTTCCTTGTTCTCTATGACCAAAATCCCATATTAGAGCATGCTACTGTTATGTTTCCCTTCATCTTTCCCTCTCAATCTTGACTCTGTAGCTGTCTGGGGAGAGTGTGTGTGGGCTGGCAGTGCTTCACTCTCAACATAAACAGCACCTAAGTGAAACCAGACTTTGTCATTACATTTTCTCTTTGGTCTCCACTCCCACACAAACACAGAGGTAATGGCAGCACCGAGCCTTTCATCCTGGCCAACGCACAACTCATTTTCTTCCATGGCCTGCACACATGCAAAATAAAATCCATCCTAGTGGTGGAAGCAGCAGGCTCCAGTCAAAGAGAGGCTGTGTCCTGTTCCAGACTGTGCTGTCCCTAGGCTGGTACATCTCTGCACAGACCAGTGGGCACTGCCACCCCTCTCCTGCCTGCAGAATTCCCCATCCAACAACTCCCCTTTCACCCTTCACATGGCATTGCTTTAGCTGACCCCAACCAAAATGGTGCAGTTTTCTCTATTTGACAAGAAGGTCTGCTTTTTGCTTTTTCTAAATCTATCTCTTACCTCTTCCTTCCTCACCATGCATCAGCTGGGTTATTTTTTGCACAGGGGTTATGCAGTTACATTTCAGCTTCTGTTCTACAGCATCTCCTGTCTAGCAGCGTGATGAGGGACATCCTGAGAGCTTCTTTCATGCCCTCTCCCACTCTGAAACCTATTCTAACAGCTCTTGGGAGTAATGAACCTCCTCTGTGCCAACAATAATAATAGAAATACTGGAGCTTTCAGGGAGTTCTTGGAAATCATGAGACCCTCATTTAAAGGGGATTAAGAAGAATTTGTGAGGTTTCATGAAAGGTACTTCTGAAAATAAGATATTGTAACAGGAGCACTTTGAAACCTCCTCTAGGAAATTGGAGACTGCATGAAACTTGACAGGTTTTGGGTTTCATCACCAACACAGAACAGCCCTGGGTCAGTGAAGAGTTCATACCCCTGGTACTCTTAGGGTGAGCACCAGGGTCCTGGGATGCTGCTGTGTGAGTAAACACTGGCATCCCATTAGTGCTCAGTTTTTGGCTTTTGCTCACTGCAGCACCTGCAGAACCAGTCCTGTGCAGCTCCATAGGTGTTCATGCCCTGTTTGCATGTTCTCCATAGCCTTGCTCTGAACACAGCATGAATGTTATGGTAACATTGTCCTTCCTCTGCCTTTCAGTAAATTAAAGGGTGTTTGCAGCTCTTGGAGGGAGAAAAGATGCAGTTTGAATCAATGGAGTAATTACAGAAGAATATGATACTAATGGGGCTTATTTGAACGCGTATCTAAGGATGAATGCTGTGGCTCCCTGCCCAGACAGTGCACACTTTCCCCATGATGAGTTATTTATGACTTGACACATTGCAGCTCTGCTGTTTTGTCGTTGATAAAGCAAACTCTGTCAATATTGTGCATTCTTACTGATCCAGGGCTGGCTGCTGAGCAGTCCTCCCATCTGGTGCAGCCATGGCCACCTCCTCTCCAGCAGCAAAAGCAGAAGAGAAAGGCTGATACAGCTTCACCAAGGGCTAGTTGTGCCTGACTGAGTGGCCATAGAAGTGGCCTTCTTTGGTGGAGTGGTGGCATTACTGGACATGAGAAGAGCTACTGACCTCATCTACCTGGATTTCTGGAAGACCTTTGATATGGTCCCCCACAATATTCTTGGTTTGGGGTTAGTGTTAGTAACCTAAGAAGTTCTAAGGAGCCTGATCCATCACTGAACTGCTCATCAGACAGTAGGACCTTGGGGACTCTGCCTGCGAATAAAGACCAAGTCTTAGATGAACCTGCCCTTGTATTGGCCCAGAGACACAGAGCTCAAGAAACCCAAAACTTTATAAGTCTTATTTTTACATGTATAAATATATATATACATACTATGTGTATCATAGATTTATCATTATATCCAGATATAATAGATTGCAGTATAACTACTTCAAGTCCTTCAGAGTCCACTCCCTGTGTCATCACACACTTCAGGCATGACAGCATTTATCTTTGCTTCTGCTTTTCTTCTTTGTCCCATAGCCATGTGTTGAGGACAATTGAACCCACAGATCTTGTTATACCTAATGCACTGGGTGTTAACACAAAATATTGATCTGAAAGGCCATGGCTTGGCAGTCCAGCTCTACACCGAGATTAGCATTCAACCTCTCCCCAGAAAACACACCTGATTACTGAGCTTTAGAGAAGTCCTATCTACACCATAAGAAGACAGGTCTAATTTCTTGATTCTTTTTAATGGAAACATCTAGACCACATACAGTGCGCCAGCAATGCCAAAACCCCAAATCATCTGGGTCACTAGTTCTTCTAAAGAAACAGCTGAGCACAGCCAGACTCAAGTGTTTGATGTTGAGGGCCCCTCCCAATGGATATTGTCACAATTCCAGAGCATCAGATGCAAAATGCTGTTGTTTGAGCTTTGCTTCAGAACAGGCACACGGAGCTTTGTGTTGGGTAAGGACTCCACACAAACACCCCAAGAACAATGGCAGGCTGCTGTAATTTGGGACCAGTTATACATTTGGAAGGTAGCCCTGTTCTGTCACCCTCTTTTCCACACACCAGCAGTCAGGGCTCTCCAGCTGCTCTGCCTAAATTAGTGTTTTTTTGTAACTAGCACTAGCAGAAGGGACCCTGAGCTTTCCTGCCCTGACACAAAGCAGGCAGATGCTGTGGCTAAAAGACAATGCCTTCTCAGGGGACAGGACTGTCCTCTCACCTGTACACACACAGAGCTGCCCCCAGCCCTGCTGTTCTACTGGCTACAAGAAGAGAAGCTAAGCACAGGCATATAACAAACCTAACAAATAATTCAGTGGGTAGAAGTTGCTGAATGATATTTAGTTCCACATGGCATAAACCATGTGTTCCTTGCTCTGAAATTTCAGATCTAAATAGTGGAGATTAGTAAAAAGATCTAACTGGCCTGTGTGATAACAGAATTTGTGTCTGTACTTTGGCTTATTATGAAAAACAGTGGCTGGATGCCAAAAGATTGGATTAATTTTTAGGTACATAAAGTGAAATTTTAACAGATACTTCTTGCTGCTGAGGAACATGAGCCCTTCAGTTGGCATCTACAGGAACCAACACCAGCAAATCAAAACCAGGCAATGAAAATTAGTCACAGAGCAGGACCTTGTTTCAGTGGTAGATCTTAATCTTCCACCGTCCAGTTGCATGATCTAGAACCTTCCAGGGGAAAAAGAGAAAATGATTAAATGTAGTTTGACTTTGCTGTAAAAGTTGCAGCTCAATGAGATTTCAAATTCTTAATGACTGAGTGTTGTCTTCACTAGGGAGAGTGCCCAAGTGACCCTGGCATCGATGTTTGCGTTGAATAAGGCCCATCTCCCACTAGAGTGGAGCATTTTTCAGACTTAAATTTATTTGTGTGAGCAAAAATTTGCCCTATTCCCTATGAGGACCACAGTAACATGAGTTCAGCATCTTTAAATGTCTCCACAGGAAGGTCCTTTCCTAATATTAAGCTAAATTCTTCCTCTGATTCCACAGACCTGTCCCAAAGATCTTCTGTCTGCTGCCACCTTCCTCTGCAGACCTGCCAGACTTTGACAGACCACTCACTACTTTAGTATCCCAAGCCTTCTTGGTACTTGCTGTCTCAATGCTGAGTGGGTTTGTGACCTTCTAGACATTAAAAGCAAATATGTTTTAAGCAAAAATCAGTTTCAGTTCTCCTTCCTTCTACTCAGCTTCAAAACCTGAGTAAGCTTTAGTCCTTCAGTGCTTCATGTTGTGTTTTTCTCTACTCTCTGGAAATTTTTCTTCCAATTTGTCTGCTATTACTCAATCGTATGTGATCCTTTGACAGAAGCATCTAATATTCATTATGCTGCTACCATACAATTCCCATTATACACAAACCTCCACATTTTGCAGCTTTTAAAAACTGACATTTGTAGATGAAAAATTTAAAAAAACCCCACTAGAATACATTTTTCATGTTTTGGCCAAATATAATCACATAAATAATTTCAAGTATTGCAACCTCATAATTTCAAGACGAGTTTGTTTTTATTGCACAAGAATTCAGCAGTTCCTCATCTGGTATTATAACTTTGTTTAACAGAAAAGTGTGTGAAATCAAGTCCCAGAGCTTGAGATCCTCTGGTCTGAAATCATGCACAGTTTCTGAAAGGGAAGAGTGGCTGAACCAGCTCTCAGGAAACTCAAACAAATAACCAAAGCGGTAAATTAAAATTATTTATGCTGAGTCACCATCCATCAGCAGAAAAATGTCAGTAGTAGGATGGAATCTCTTCACATGCAATTTAGAGCAGTTAAAAAGAAAAGTATTTAAGGTCCAAAAATGGCTCTGAGATGATAGATACAGGCAAATGTATAGGGAGAAGATAATTTTTATGCCAAAAAGACTCTGAAAGTCACAGTGACAGCCCATGGGTGTCTGCTGCTCCTGCCCCCGCACAGCTCCAGGGACAGCAGGGACTGGAACCACTTATCTGGGCTCTGACTGAAGCCTGTGGCCTTAAGCAACTCCTTGTCCTTATTTTTCTGGCTATAAGTTTTTGGGGAATTCTCCAGTTTTCAGAGGGATTTGTCTTTCTTGTAGGAAGATTTTCCTAGTGGGCTTTGCTCATACACGTAGGCAAGAAAGTGGACACAAGCAGATTTTAATTAAACCATTATTTTAGCTCCCCAGGCTTGTGCAATTTAACTTCTTCACAGAGATAATATTAACATTTACATCATTTTTCATTATTGTTCGTTTTTCTTGTGGAATTGCACTGGCAAGAAACCCCCTGGAAGCAAAAGCTCATTGAATCCTATTGTTTTCATTCCCTTCAGCCATCATTTCTCAGCCAAAGAACAAATGTTACCAGCAACAGGAAGGAACTTGATTTTCCAACAAAATCAGCAGAATTGCACATGCAGAGAATGGGCGTAATATCTCACTAAAATCTGCCTGGTTAATGTGTCATTTGTCAATAAAAAATAACAAAATGGTACTATCTGTAGGGGACTGAGATGGAAGACTCAGAAATCAGTGGCATTGCGGTGACAGAGGTGTGGAGGGAGGGACAGCAGGGATGGGGCAAGTGGAGGGGGCATTCCTCTGCCTCCCCTTCAGCAGCTCTCCCCCTCTCCTCACCCGTGTGTCAGTTCATTAGCAGCCCTGATTGTCATCTGAAGCAATAAAACAAACACAACCCCGAGTGGAATAGCCTGGGATTAGCCTCTCAGGCCTGGCAGGGCATGAGCTCAGGCTTTGCCCTGCTCTGAAGAACAGGCAGATAAATAAGAAAGCATGGATTGAGTGAGCTGGTTATTATATTGCCCTCTGATGTGCAAACGCTGAGCCATTTCACATCAGAGGCTCAGCATTTGTTGCAAGGACAGGGAGAAGGGGCAGCTCTTATGAAGCTAATTGCAAAGCCTAGTTAGGTTTAAAACCCAGGAGGGAGGAATTCATAAAGAAGCATCTGGAGCCTGGTGTGCTGTTTCCAGGAGACTTTGGGTGCCAGACAAAGCTATGATCATGTCAGCAGTTGACACTGACATGCTGAGGTGGTGTCTCATCACCACATGGGCTCGTGACCAGAGATGTGCTGCCACTCCTCCCTTTCACACGGTGAAATGCTGAGGAGCTTCTGGTGGGCTCTCCCCCTCTCCCTGTGCTGGAGGTGGATGCAGGAAAGTGATCACTGCCTGTACCTGCCCTTGGGGCATAAACACCCATTCTCCAGCACGGGAATGGGACTATTGGAGCTCAGAATGTTTTTGCATATCTAGAATACTCTCCCAACCTGCAGGACCATGTAGAACACATAGGTTATTTAAAGAAATCATGCTGCTCTTCAAGATGCACCAATGCATTGGAGGAAAGAAGTCTAATATAATTTGATGGGTTTTTCATGACGAGTTGCTTTCCTAAAATACAGTGACACTGTGATTTTCCTCTCTACTCTGAGAGCTGTTGCAGTATGTGGGTCTGGCCCCTCGATCCTTTCCACACTTCTTGCCTTCTTTTCCTCTGAGCCTGCCTTTCATCTTTTATTTCTTAATATTTCTCCCTAAAGTGCATTTGCTGTTGTAAAGCTCAACATTTTGAAACGTCTGTGCAATGTATAACAAGAAATGCAAGGATCCTGCTCCCTCACTTCCTTCCCACCCCCTCCAAAACAAACAACTAATGTAGATTTTCGGGCTGAGGAGCTCTGTGGGCTGGTTTTGCTTACGGCTTTAGACTCGGTGCAGTTGGTTCAAGCACAACCACCGAGGTGGTGGACTTAAGGACAGGCTGAGAAGTAAATGCAGAGAGGTGTGAGACCCCATCCAACACAGCCTGTCACCCAAGAAACCACAGCCCGAGAGCATGGCCAGCAGGAGGCAGAGGTGGGAGGGAAAGAGAAGCTCTCTTAACGCTGAAAAACTGGGAGAAGTTTTGGGAGGTGATCAACACTGGTCCTGATCCTGTTTCCTCTCCTGCTCCTCCCAAGGTCAGTGTGGTTTGAACAAGAGCAGCACAGAGACTTGACTATGTATTTTGTAATTTCGATCTTTTATTCTTTGTCCCAAAACACAATCATGCCATTTCATGCCTGAAATGATGACTCTTTCCACTAAAGAAATTTTTATTGTTGCTGTTTGGCAAATAAAACAAAACAAAAAGCCAAAATGGGAAACTTGGATCAGCTCTAATAAGTTTATTAATATTCATCATGACTGTATGTCAGAAAGCTCTAGTTTCATGATATGGCTTCTTAAAGTATTGATGTTTGGTAACAGTGTGGGTATTTTGGCTCTGCTCTTCTGTCTTTCCTGGTTGTATCATTAAATGCATCACAAGCCTGACACCAGCCAACCTCTAGAAATACCCAGCTACAGTGATGCTGCTGATTTTCTGTAAATGATCAGTTCAAAGGCTTTTAATGTATTTTGGAGCTCAGTCATAATGGATCTCTGATGATGGCAAAGGGTAATAAGATAATGGGTATGTATCTTCCAATGCTGTGCTTCTCTCCTCCTGCCAGCCTGCTCTGTGCAGGTGGAGCTGGGGGCAAGAACCCAAACCAGTTGCATTGCAGATCAGGTTTGTAAGTGAAATAATAAGAAGCAGGTTAGCAGAATTACTGAACTGATGCAGAAGTTTGGCATCCCATCATCTTTCTTCTTACCCTAGGGGAGTGTGGTGAACATGTGTGATTCATGTTCCGGGTCTTTCAGAGGGCAGGGGCAATCTAATATGGCAAGGCAACTTTTTTTCAGCAAGAAATTAGAAGGGAGCTACTCCCCTTTAGTGTTTTTTTAACCTCATTTTTCTCTTTGTCTATGGACTGGCTTGGAAACAAAGGTGGAGAAGTTTGGGAAGGAATGTCCCAGGTAACTGGGATGTGAGGATCTGATGCAAAGCTTTCCTTACTGCAAATTATAACATACCCTACCCATTATTATCAGGAGATTTGTGTGGCTGATACACTGCCAGGGTCAGATTAGGAGCTCTGGAAGTTTAGCTTTGGTTTCAAAGGGAGGTATTCAACTAATAATCCTTTGCAGTTCCACACAGGAATGCAGATGGGAGTTGTCTGTCTGCTGAGGGACTGACAGATTTATTATCCTGCTATCTGCTGTGAGCTGGGCTTGGAAGGGGCAGCAGTGGAAGGCTGCTTTCTTATCTGCAGAAGACATTAAGCCCTGCCTTGCTGAGAGAAGCAAATCCTGGTGCCTTCCCCCTCCTGGCAGCTCATTTCCCTTTCCCCTCTTTTGTCCCCGTTCCCACCAGATCAAGGCACTTTACAGCAGCTCTGGAAGCTGCACCCCCAAATTTCTTCAGCTCTGCCAGTGGATTCTCTTCAGTACCTTCTGCTCTCTAAGAAGAAACATGTAGTACAGAGCATGGTGGCTAGTGTTCAACTTATGGAGCACCTCCTAAACCGACTCTCCTTCCCCCTGTTTCTGGGAGACTCTTACAAACAAAAATCTTCTGCCTTATATTTGCAAAAATTTCAAGAGAGAAGAGTCTGCAACTTCAGTACCCCAAGCTTGCCAAGTACTGCTGAAGATGAGGGTGACTGTTCTTTCTGGATATTACATCTGGATTGCACGTGTATTACAAGGAGATACTTTCTTATGGTTTTGGAGCACCTCCTTTTTTAACCCAGATTTTGCAGAGCAGCATATGCAGACAGCACATGTATTCAGATCTGTGTAGTGGCTCCTCACCTGCCCTCCTCCCCAGAAGAGCCTCCTTCCCTCTAGAGCCCTGGGCTGTAGGGAGACAACCCCTTTCTCCTCCCAGCTTTGGCCTGTAGGTTGACACATGGATCAACGTTGCTCCATCTGCACTCCTGCCCTCTTTGTTTGTCCTCTCTGATCCCCAGTTTCTTGCCATGGCTGGGACTCAGGAGGTTTGGAGCAGGTTTTGTTGGGGCAAGGAGCAGTCTCAATGCAGTAACCCCACAGATGGAGCTGGTGTTGCAACAGGGCTCTGCTTCACCCCGTGCAGATACAGGTTCACTGTGATCAGCAGTGGCTGGCGAGACACAGGCTCTGTGCTATGCCGAGCTCCCTGCTCCCTAACCTTGTCTCTCCTAAAGCTATCCCAAGCATGACTGAAGGATAAGAAGCTGTCCTAAAAGAGTTGGGGTGAATGGCTTCCCCACAGAGCAATACTGAACATGGACAAATCCCACCTGCACAGGAGGACTGCTCCATCCTTTTATTTCCACCTTCCTGCCTTAATCCAGGATATACCCTGGCAAGCAGCCTGCAGGCTCAAATGACCTGTTGGCCTCAATCCACTGCTTGCATAAATTCTGCAAGGAAGTCTGTCAATATTAGAACACCCAAGAAATGAATTTGTATCAATTTCCCCTGTTCTCTCATGACATATTTGAAATCAGACTATAGCTGGCAGTTAAAGGTTTGACCACTTCACATTCCTGGGGAAGGAGTTGCTTTCCTTTACATCTTGCATATTGGGAGCCTCTCATTTATGGTACTCCCACACCCCTGCAGGATAAAATTTCACATTTCTGCTGATGTGGCCATGCAAAGACCTCTAGAGAATTAGAAATCACTGCCTTTCTTCAGAACGTTGATGTAATAAAAAGAAGGCACTCTGAAAGAAATCCATATGACAAAATGAATAGCCTGAAAAGGCAGAAGGAATCTTTATGCACATCTAATCTAACCTCCCAAAGAGCACAGCCGTTGACTATTACATAGCATTATTCCCACAAAGACCAACAAAAAAATTCAGCAGCTTTTCAGCTTGTCTTTGAAAGAGATGTCTGTTTTACTCCATCAGTTTTGAAAGGGCATTGCTTGGAGCTAAGGAGTACAGGGCTTTTATTCAGCTTTGGAGAAAAAGAAAAGGGGATGCAGCCTTCTTACTACTGATGGCTGAATTTACTTCTTTCCCTAAATTCTGCTAGTTTGAGCCTCCTGTAGGCATTTTTTCTTGTTAACTTCTAGGAATTGTTCCTCAGTAATGAAAGATTCCTTGTTACCAGCATCCTGACCACCACATTCCCGATGGGCCTTTGAACTCATGGGAAGGCAACACCTTCCTTTTCTGGAAAGCAATTCTTCTGGGCCAAGGATTTGAGAATTATTTGTGCTTGGAAAGCAGAATGTTTTTGATAGGAATGCAACTGTTTGTTCCCAGCCAAAAATCACACCTGTGATTCAGGGAATCCTATTGTGATGAAAAAGGCTTTCTAAAATAGCAGTGCAGTCTCCCCCTGTGAAACAGAAGATTAAATCGTGATCACCCTGCTGTTGACTCAACTGTTAGCAGCTGAAATATTATTTGCTCAACACACTTAACTCAGTTATGATCTGCAGAAAGATGCTGTGGTTAGAGTGATTCTGAAACACAATGGAGCCGCACAACTTCCCCATTAAAAGAGAATTATTCGTATTTACCAAAGGGAAAATTAAAAGCAGGTTTTCACAAGCAGTTCAAGCCAATCCAGCTCTGCCTGGCTGCCAGAAGGGACAGTCCTGCTTGCCTGTCCCATCCCGCCCAGCCCAATTCCTGGCTGTGCATTCCTGCACTGCCACTGTGCCAGGCTGGCAGCTGTGCAACCACATAGTGAGGCAGGTCAGCCACTGATCTGGCTGAAAAATGAGGCACCAAACTGATCCAACTTTCTGGTAGCTGCACCACAAGTTGTGCAGACACAAGGGAGCAAGAAGAGACATGCAACCAGGGCGGGGAGTAGGCAGGACCACATCTTTGGGTGACAGTATGGTCTCAGATTGGCTTAAACTGATTGTGAACCATGAGTGTAGTGACTAAAGGACAATACCAGTGCTGGTCCTGGTCCAGGACAGTGAGGTCCTGCTTCCCTCAGAGGATTTTATAAGCAGAGACCGGAAAAATCTCTTGACCAAAGTCAAGAGAAAGGCTGGTGCTGGCTGCAACCAGAGAATGTGGGTTGAGTGTGATGGGACCTGAGCCCAGCAGCCTGGCCAGTGCCCACTTGTGGGAGCACATCACCAGCTCTGCCCTGCCAAGGCTTGTCGTGGTCAGGAGCTGGTCTAAGAGATTCCACCCCTTGGTACTCAGGCTGCTATAAAGTTGTAAATGCACATGATAGCCCACATGAGTAACGGTGGGGGTGTCTCCCATGGACATGTAGTGATATATTTGGTGGAAGGGACACAGGGAGCCCCCAAACCTTTTCTTCTCAATCCTTCACGTGGGCAAAAAGATTTTGTAAAGTATGGGTGAATTTCGTGGGGCAATAAAGGAGGGAGTAACCCTCTCCACATTGCTACTATCCAGTGTAACATGCATTTAATGACTCGTGCAATATTAACAACTCAGTTCCCACTGCAGCTGTGTCCTCCCCAAAGCACACATTATATGGGCTGTTCCTGGCTCATGGGTTTTAATACACCCTCAGTGAGGGGATGTCTTTCCCCAGATACTGTTTCTGTGGTTTGCATTTCTGCATGTTTCACACTGTGCTGCAGGCTGTACTCAGCTTCCCACTCTGTGGCTGATGTACAGCTCAGCCCCTCCACAGAGGGGGGCTGGAGGAGAGTTGGGGATAAATCACTGAGGGGGAACGTGCCCATTAAGGGGGAACGTGACAAACCCCTGCACTAAGGCACCCCAGGGCTCTGCATGTTGTTTTCATCTTGTGAAAGCAGAGCATTTTTAGATCATATTTCTACCAACAATAGTGATGTTTAGATAAAAGGGTTTTTTAAGGCTTTTTGCCTCGTTTTTCTGTCTAATGCCAGAAGAGGAGTGCAGCCCCTCTGCTCTGGGTGCTGGGTGTCCAGGGAGTCCAGGCCACCGCTGCTGTAGCTGCCCATCCTCCTTGCACTGTACATGTACCATCAGGTAGTTCCCAAACTGTAATGAGGATTTTCCTCTTAGCAAATCCCAGACAAAAATGTGGCAGACCTAATCTTGAGCCAGCAGGAGCTGTAGGGACAGGACTATAAGGCAAAGGAGCAGGCAGAGTAGGTGAGGCTGAGAAACCATCCTTCAATGCTCCCACAGCATAAATTCAAGATCAAATTTACTGTTAAACAACCAGAAAAGGGCAGCCCATCCTCTCCCTCTTCCTTCCCCACACTGCTGTCATGGTGCTGGCATGAAGATTGGTACATTTACAGAGTGACCAGGGATGGGGAACTGTTAGAGGGCACCAGTGCTGGCACTGCCTGAGCAAAGAGCCTCACCCCAATCTGATTTGTTCCTCTGAGGGTCCCTCTTGGCTTTCAGCACTGGTCCCATGGAACTGTTCTGCTAGACAAAACATTTGTTAGAATTTTTAAAGCTACTCTGCTGATAAAGATCTCACCACTCCCTCTCCAAAAGCTCCACCAAGTAGAAACAAGAGCACAGAGGCTGCTGTTTTGCTGCTGGCTGGCCCATCCTGTACTGCAGGGTTGAAGAGGAGTTTGGGGGTGATGGGTTCATGACTCAGGAGGGCCTTTCCAGCCTGACACACACAGGTGCCCCTGCCACATGCAGGGACATGATCTGGCAGGTGTCTCTCTGTACCACTCCTGGCTATACAAGATCACCAGTCTGTTCCTTCCAATTTGTGGACAATAGTTAGGTTTTCTGTGGGGCTGATATCTCACTGCATTTCCCATGAGCAGGGCTGAAGGGTCTTTTTCAGGCTCTGTAGGTTTGGGTACCCCTGGTTCTGAGTGTATCTTCTGCACCCAGCTCAGAGTGGGAGTGTGCTCTGTGGGAAGTGGGGACACTTACTAAAGGGGCTTAAGTTTGCTCAAACTCTCACAACAAGAACAAGCAGACTGGAGAAATCTTTATTCATCAGACTGTAACAGACTTAAAGCAATTCTCTTTTGGGACAAGAATACAGTGACCCCCATCTGAGTGACTAATAGCCAAGAAATACAGTTATTACACTAATTAATTTATTAATAGCCAAGTACCAGTCATGAAAGAAAAGTACTTGCTTTCCTGAGATTTTTATCTGAATGATTTAACATTGCATGACTAATTCGTGCTTTTGAGCAGACCAAGTTGTACATTAATCTGAGTTTAGTTTTTCCAAAGGGCAGTTCAATTCCAGGTTTTCAGCACTAATAGACTTTTATGATTGCAGAAGTGAAGTTGAAAATAAACCAGAGACTGCAGAACGTTCTTTACCCTGAAAGTTTGGTGACTTGTGGAGGCCAAGCAGATTTATGTATTTCTCCTTGTGGAGGTCACATATTTTTAGCTCCCAGACAGTTTTGTGAGATGAAGAATCTGAATCACTGGGCTTTGAGACAAAAGTAACCAGAGACTTTTAAAAGCTGGTTCTGGTGTCTATGTCTCTTGTTCTGGTTTGGATTTTTGGTTTTTTGTTTAGGTGGATTTTTAAATTATTCTAAGACTAGAACATCACTGGATGCACAGGGATAGATGGATGGCAAAGGCGCTTTGGGAGTGAAGGGTGGTGGCAGAAGGAAGGAAGTTCTGCCATGGTGAAGGGGCGCCCCTGAAACCAGGGTATGGGAGTTGAGAAACCCACTGAGGAATGTGTAAAAGACACCCAGCATACCCCCAGGGCCAACAAGAGAACCTCAGTAGGGAAGGTTTGCACTGGAGAGGAGAGAGATGGGGTGTTCTGAGGAGTAGGAGGCAAAATTTTTGCTTTGAGTTTTACAGCCAAGACTCCAGATGCCAATTCAGAATGGAGGGGATGGCTGTATGGAAGGCTGGTGGGCTTGTACATGTGGTACATCTGAATATCACACAGAAGGGTGCTGCAGAACACATATCTAAATAGGAAGATCTGCTTGCTGAGTCCTAGTGGTATCTACACAAATGTAGTGCAAAGCCAGGAACCTGAAGAAGTTACGTCCTGTCCATAGAGCACCTCACTGCAGCAATGTTTGACACAAATGATTTCTGGATTGCTGAGTCACTTGAGGCCTCTAGGGTGCCACTAAAGGCCAGAAAATACTGGAGATTTAGGCTGGAAGCATTCTGTCTGTGGCACCCACATTTACCCTTATGCAGTGCTCATTTAATTACAGGACAGGCTTCTCCCTCTCTCCAGAGCCTGACAGGTAATGTGCACCCACACTCAGATATAAATGTGGGATTAAGATTGATTTAGATGAGCCTTTGGGCTGCTCTGACTTCTCTTGGGGCCTGCAGAGGTCCCTTTCAAGTCCCAAATAATGCTGTCAGAATCTGTCCCACCCAGTGGGATGGAGCACAAGGATGCTCAGTGGAATGCCCATCCCTCATCCTGGCTGGCCCATCCTGGCACGGAGACTCCCCAGGCAAGGGGCACATGAGGCTGGATGATGGCATCCCAAGCACTGAGCCCCCCTGCTCCTTCATGGCTCCTCTCACAGGACATGTGCATGTAGCATCCTCTGCCGTCCCAGAGCAACTTTATTTCCTTCCACTGCTGTGCCCCAAGGGAGATCAGCTACAAAGGGAAAAATTAAGGAAAAAAAAATAAAATCTCAGCTGTTCCCCTACTGTGTGGGAGCACAGGAACAGCTGTGAGTGGCTTTAGCTCCTACCTTCTGGGAGAGAACTTATTGAGAAGTGATGATATTCCCCAGAATTTTAAAAGCCATCCTAAGGCAGTGAGGGAAAGGACAGTGCTGACAACTTCAAGCTTTGCTTTTATAATCCGATTATCTCCAGTATTTCTCTAGCCAAGGCAGCACAAGCAGAGCACCTGTGCTGTGTCCATCACCCACCCACACCTGCCTTGAGATGCTCACTTGTCTGTGGGTCAGGGATCCTGTAAGACCCTATCTACCTGGCAATGGGAAAATTATAGTTTCTCTTTTCTAACAAAACCCCACATTTTTTGAAAACGCTTCCTGCACAGTCACCTGGAATTCTCTGAAGCCTCCAAGTTCTCTATCAAACTGAGAAGTGAAATGTTTCTCCTGCCCCATTTTTTCTCTTTTAACCTCAACATGAAGGGCAGGACAGAGAAGAGAAAATGCATGAGCAAACATTTGTTTCCTAAATAAATTCCAATTGAGAAACAAGAGAGAGCACTGAATAAGAGGTGTGGGTGGGTCTGGGGGTGTCCCAGAGCATACCCCGCTCCCAGGGAAGAGGGAGGCTCCATGAAGGCTCCTCACTGTAGGTCTTTCCTGCAAGCTTGGAGAAGCACCTGCAGTATATGCTGGGATGTCAGCAGCCTGAGAGTAGGCAGGAACAGCCCTGCTGTGGGACATTTTCCATTCCTGGGCAGCTGGCTTTAACCACAGAAACCCGCAGCTTCTGCTTTCTCAATTCTTATTGCAAAGCCCTTTGCAGCATTGCACAACCTGGCCTCACATTTCAGCCATCTGGCAGTATTGCTGCATCAAGGACAAATATATAAATGAGGATTTGATGAGGATTTCCTTTCTTTTCCTCTTCCTCTTCCTCTTCCCCCTTTGCTTTCAACTTGGCATTTTTGCTTTGGGCAAACTTGCTTGCCTGTCTTTGCTAGCTATGGGACAAAATGGTATGGAATAATGGAATCATCAATGTTGGAAAAGACCTCCAAGGTCATCAAGTCCAACCCTTGATTCAGCACCACTGTGCCCACTAAACCATATCACAAAGTGTCACATTTACTCCTTTTCCAGTTCCACAGATCCAGCAGTATCTTCCCTTGGCACCAAAACACACAGCAAGAGTGAGGAGGTGGGCGAATATTTTTATTCAAGGAAATTTCCTTCTTGGCTGTGTTCCTTAAATATCCAGTCTCTCAAATATAGACACACATGCACAGGATCACCAGAAGTAGTGTGGGATGCAGTGGAAGTTGAAGGAAACTGTTCCTAGAAACTAAATGTCTCAAGGACAAGACTTTAAGCAAATGACAATGAAAGTAAAGAAAGGAATAAAGAAGCCTACATGACTTGCTCTTTGTGAAAACATGGTGCAAATACTGCTATTGTCATAAACATGATTTATTTTTGTTCTCTACATAGAAAAGCACACAGGTGTCTGCTGAGGGCAGACAGGGAGATCTGGCTCATCCCTCTGCCCGTGTCCAGCTCCCATCTTAAATTTCCTCTTCCCACTCCCCAGAAACTCCTGTGTCAATAGTTTGCTGCCAATTTTTGGATGGATCTCCTCTGCTCTGCCTCTGACCTGCTCCTTTATGCAGAGAAAGCTTTGACCAGGCTCCTCAGTGACAAATATCTGCCTCAAAGAGCTCATGGCCCTGTTTTGCTTGAGCTCTTTGTCACCTGTAATAGTGTGGGTTTCCATCTCCTCTTTGACACTGGATGGACTCACTATCAATTTTTGTGAGCTCTGTCCTCCCTTTCAGATTTGGGGAAAATGCATGATGGTGCTGTAAAAGTCATAGAAAAAGGAATATGAAGGGATTTCTCTTTTGCACAAACAATAAGCAATACTTCCTGTTGTAGCCTCCTATCTCCTTCTCTTTCTAAAGTAATGACAAGCAGCTTTAATGTAACTCCTACCCTCCTTACAGGTTTAGCCATTCTATCATTATTTAAAATGTGGCTATTTCAGATGATTGCCAGTAAATTCTGTTTTGGGTGAGTGGGAATCAGTCTGTACTCAGGAGCTCATGTGTGGCTTTTTGCAAGTGCAGAGCAAATATTGCCAGAAAGGCAGAAATCAGGATAGCAAAAAACATGGGAATCAACAAGTTTAGCCAGGGAACGTGCTGTGTTGTAGCAGTGAGTTGGTATAGATAAGCTGTCTGAAAATCAGTTTGTTTCAGGTGGGTATATCATTCCTGGGAAAACAAAAAGCAGCAAAAATTTATTTTCCTCCAAACTGGTCCAAAAGCAAAAGCTTTCAAATTTTTCCATAAACATACTTATTTTTGCAAGAAATCTATAAAATGCTGTGTCCCCAATAAGGTTTTACTCTTTTTTTTAAATCCCATATTTTTTATAAGACCAGGGATCCTCCCTCCTCCCCTTTGTTCAGTTTGTTTCTACAAACCCTTTCTCAATTTAGAGATACACAATAATTGCAGGCCCAGTCTACTCTCAGGGCCACCTTTGAGTCCCAGAGGGTGGAAGAGAGGGACTGACTTTCTGTTTTTGACTAATAGGGTGGAGACTGGAATATGATTCCAGAGATTTCTGAGACATTAGAGTTAAGTGTTTGAGAGTCCTTTTTCATCTTGAGCTGGAATTAAAATTTGTTGATGCATCTAGTGCCTTTTAACACAATCAAGAGGCTTAGAGACAGACAAAGTGAGGCTTTTATTTCAACTGGAAAGTGGTTTTTGACCAAAGAAATTGTAAGAAAATGTTTCTGTAAGAGGACAAAGAGGTTTTCCAGGCAGAAAGTACAAAAGCTGTTTATATGGGCTTCAGCATTTGATCACAAAGCCTAGGGCAGGGCTGGAGAGAGCTTGTGACAAAGCATACTTCCTTGAGGAAAACCAGCAAGAGGGAGTGAACTTCAAGAAGAGATCAGGCAAGACCAGTTTGTCTGGCTTTAAACCCCTCCAAAATGCCACCCCTCTTTGTAAAAATGCCACCCCTCTTTGTGAAAAGCCATTCTCCCATAAAGAGGACACTTTCCAAGGCCACTTTGCAGTGCTGGCTTTGCCACTAACCTTGTAACTCTAACAGCCACAAAATAAACGAGGTTAGAAGCAAATCCTCTCAAAATCAAAAAAACTTTCTCAAATGTAATTTTGAGAAATAGTATTTAATTCTATACACCTATTTGGATATTTTTAAAAAAAGTGAGAAAGCAAATGAGTCCAGGAAATTCCCCACTTACTTGCTATTGATTTTATGCAGAAAGAGCTCAGATCCTGCAGCAATGGGCAGCATACATGCCACTCATAACACATCTGGAAGCTTCTTCTGGAGCTGAAAACCCCCAAAGAAGAACAGCCTCTGGTTCCCACATGCTTTCGGGCTGTGTGACTTGTACTTGTTTATGGAGAAATGTGCTTGCCTTAGACCTGCACCTTAAACCAAAGACAAGGGGAATCTTCTGCTCAGGGAGCTCTGAGCTGGCTGAGGGGTGGATGGCAGGGTGGCTCAGCAGCTGTTTTCTGACCCTGAGGTGAGGCTGGTGCCTTTGCTGATGGAATAGGATGGGATTTTCTTTTTTCACTTATATCAAATTTTATATGCCAAAAATTAAACATCTTTTGGGATCCCACTAAAGCCAGTTGAAGCCCTGAGCAAGTGAAGTTCTTACATATGGGTTCACCAAGGTGAATCATACAAACAGTGCCAGTCTGAGTGCGTTAGAGACACTCCATTCTCCACCACTTGGAAGGCAGAGATTACATCTGACACCCAGAATGGCTGATGCTGTGCCTCACCAACCCTGTACCTTGGGTTAGGGAGACTGATTTGGCTTTTGTCACCTGTGGTCCTTGTGGGCAATTTCAGGTTTGTATGCATAGACTATTCTAAATTATTGGGAGCTCAAAGTGGTGATGATCATGCTATAAACATGGGATTCTAAGTGGCCTTCACAGTGGCACCTTCCTGCCACTTCAAGGAAGGTGCCCCTTGGAACTTGTGTCTGTGTCAGGTGCCAGGGCTTTGGCCAGAACAAGCCAGAAAGTCCTTTCTGCTCAGGAGCAGTAATTCTGATAGTTCTCAGATGAGGATGTGGACACTTTGGGGGCAGCTACTAGTCTCCAGGCATTTGTGTGAAAGGGCAGTGAGGTTCTTTGCTGGGATTCAGGAGAGCCTGGGAGCGGAAGCTGGGAAGTGTGGGTGTGTGTGATGTCCCCCATGGCTTGATTGGGCTGAAGAAAACCATCTGTCAGATCAAGTGCTCCCTGCTGGCCTGGTGGGCACTGAAAAGACACAGCAGACAGGACGTATGTGAACACCCATCCTCCATCCTTCCTGTGCATCCTGTTATCAATGGCTTTTTCAGGATCCCACAGTTTTCTCCAAGCTTTACTTTTATCCCTGGAGACTTGGTGGGTTTTGTATTTTGTCAGGGACCAAAGAGACACAGTCTGTGTTAGAGAGGCACAAAGGCAGATTTTTTGCCAAGGGGAAAATTCTGTGGTTTGTCTGTGAGCTGCAGAGTCACATCAGAAACATGTGACAATCAAAACTGAAAGTCCAAACAGAGCCATCGTTCTTCTATCACACATCTCCTTCCCCCTGACATGGACTTGGGAGGTGAATTAGCAAAGGTTTAGCAATCCTTTGTTTCAAGTTTCATGGATGGTCACTCATCTACCACTTACCACAGCCTTGGGCTTCCTTTTCAACTTCTTCCCCAGGCAGAGCCCTTCCAGCCTGTGTTTCTCTGTGGGGGCAGCTAGTGGGGCCGAAGGGCTCTGTTCCCCAGAGCTCTCCCCTCGTGTCAAACCCCTGCCTGAATTTTCAATTGGAGCTGTGGCTGTGCTGCAGGATGGAGGTGATGAGTGCCTGCTGGATAGAATCCTAAATAACTCTCACATGAGAAGGGTGCTGCTGAATTTAAACCAGTCGTGGTGGTGGTGAGCCAGAGGTGACTTTACTAGAGAAGGTGGGGAGAGGAGAGGGGAGAGGTAAAGGGCCAAGACCTGGGGTGAGAGTTGTGCACCCCATTGCTAAAACCATGGCTGGCTCTCAGCCATATGACCAGTTCTTTGCAGGGTGATACAGCTGCACGCTCTGCTGGGCCAAGGGGAAACAGAAAGATCAGCTTTAATTATTACAGCCCAAATTACATGATGGAATGAGCTGATCATGTAGCTCGTCTCTATGTCACAGTTGGCATGCAGAGCAAATACATTCATTTCCAAGGATTATGGGCCAGAAATGTAGCTATTATAAATCCTCTTATCTGTTTCATGAAGCCCGTAAGAAAACCTTTTCTTTTTATCTTGGAAGTGCTGAAATATGTATGAAATGTTACTTGCCCTGCACACCCATAAATATGGCTCTTGCCTATCACGATGCTCTCATTCAAGACATAGTTTCATCCCCCTGGCATGTCATTAATCAGGGCACCCCTTCATTATCAGCCCACTTCTAACAGGGAGGAGCACTCGTGTGTGCTTGTCCTGTTGTTTTCTGATCCATTTGGGCTGGGAACGTGACCCCAGGTTTGGGTTGGGCACGTGACCCTCTCTGCTAGGAGAGATACAGGGCTCAGTGCTTGCAACCTCCAGAGTCATTGATACACTGGAAAGGTTTACCTGAATCCAAGCCAGGCTAAACCTGTGCCTGATGGAGAGGTGACCATATTCCTTTCTCTCAGAAGGGTCCTTGGGACATGGCATTGAGAGGATTTTCACAGGACTTACTGGCAGGGAGTCTGTTACTCCATGTAGCATCTCTCCTAGCTTCCCTTTACTGCCTGAGGCAACTGCATTTCTGAGAAATTAATATATTCTTAAAAATAAAAGAGCAGAAAAGTGACACCCTCCCCTTGGATCCACCCAGCAGCTCTTCACTAAGGAATCTTGTATTTTCCATCGAACCTGGCCTTGAACACTTCCAGAGATGGAGCATCCACAGCTTCTTTGGGCATCCTGTTTCAGAGCATCACCACAGTCAAAATGCTTCAGTCTGATTAAACTTTGCCAGGAGAAAGTGGCGGCCCCATGTAGTAGTGAGTTACGCTTGTTTGGATGCTTTGATGCTACATCTTGCAACTATCATAAATGCCTCCCTCACCAAAAATTTTGGTCTGCTGCAGTTAAGACTCATGTACTGTAATTCCCTTATCTCAGGTCCCCCCTGCATTGTGATCTGTACCTTCCAGGATATCTGGTTTCTATGTCCCCAAAATCTGCCTGAAATTTCCACTTCCTAGAAAAAGGAGATGCTTTAGAGACAGAGTATTGCTTGCAAAACGAGAACAGAGCACTTATAGTATACCCCATGCATCCACAAGCTCAAACCCAAACTAAACACCTGTGAGACATCTTGGCAACATTTTGAGAGTCACTGCCTTCAGTGTCTGCTGAATACTGTTGTTTTCAAATTTCCACCAAGCATGAAGAATTTCCTATTTAGAATTTTTTTCCAGAATTTTCCTATGGGGAAGATTCAATTTGTAGCAAGTTAATGGTGCTGCCATCATGATGGTGAAGCAGCCATTGGGCAGCTGCTAAGGGATGGAAGATGAGAGGGAGTGAAACAGTGTAGGGCATGCAAAACCCTTGCCCACAGATGGTGTGGCTTCCTCTTGGCATTTACCCTTGTGCTGGACACCATCAGCTTTACTCTCTTACAGGGATTTTCGTTGTGGCCAAGAAACATTGCAGCAGGTGGAACCTGGTGTGCTCCAGAGTCGACACAGCAGTGGAAAGCCAGGGAGATGGCAGAAGCTGGTGGAGCCTTCATCCAATATGTCCCAGTGGCATTGCCTGCTCTTCCTCTCTGTCATTGCTGTTGCCATCTCCTTCTCTCCATTCCCACGATTCTTCCTTTGCTTCTCTTCCCTCTCTGTTCTGCCTCACTAAACTGATTTTCCTAAATCAATGCAGAACTTAATTCTCATTCATGGTCTTATTTCCCCACTGCAGGATTTCAAACAAGCTTCCGAGTGGAAGAGAACATTTGCTCCTTGCCCCCCACACAGTTGCTTTGTGTAGTTTCTGTCAAAACAGTGCTGAATAGCAGCAAACTATTCACTGACCCATCACTCGAGAGGCTGTTGTTGTCAGCAGGTTCTCCATAACTGCCTCATCCATCCTCCTGCTCCATGTGGTGGCTTGGGAGTGTGACAGATTTGCAATCCACACTGCATTTTTAATAAGCCTGTCTTCCCTCTTTGGACGTCAAAGGCACCGTTCTGAAAGTCAATCTCAGCCTCTGACCTCTCTGAGCTTTCCTCTTATATTTAATCTGGAAATACTACTCTGAAAGACGAATATGATCTGCCTGCTTTATGCTCCAGCAGTGCCTCCCTGCCTTGGCAGCAGCTCCGTGGCATTTTGCCACTGCCAGCGCAGAGCCCTCCAGGCTGCCTCGCTCACACTCCTGTCCCCAGGTGCCACATCAACACATCTTTTAAATACCTCCAGAACTCAGCCACTTCCCTGGGCAGTCTGTTCCACTTGCCAACTTTTGTGGTCAAAAACCTTTTCGTAATATCCAACATAAACCTCCCCTGGTGCAACTGGAGGCCATTTCCTCTTGTCCTATCACTTGTTAGCTGGGAAAAGAGACCGACCCCACCTGGCTACACCCTCCTGTCAGGGAGTTCTAAAGAGTAAGAAGCCTCCTTTTCTTTAGGCTGAACTCCCTCCCAGCTCCCACTGCTCCTCATCACGCTTCTGGACTTCTTCCAGACCTTCAATGCCTTTCTTGTCATGAGGGCCTCAAAACTGAACCCAGGATTTGAGGTGAGGCCTCACCAGTGCTGAATACAGGGGGAAAATCATGGTCCTGGTCCTGCTGGACACTACTGCTGGTACAGTACATGGCAGGGCTCATCTGATCTAGCTCAAGACATCTGAGATGGTGAATCAGAAGTTTAGCTGTGAATAGATTTTTTCCTCTGAATGCTGAAGGCATTCACTTATCAAGGGGCAAAATCTCAAAAAAAATCAGCCTTTTGCTTTGTTCTGTGTTTGGCATCAATGGATTTTTCAAAGGAATGGAGTTAGTATTTTAATATGGAAAAGTTTAATAATTCTAGTAAATCCTTCTCTTCTGAAATGGACAGGTAAGCTTAATGACTTCAGCTGGAGCATGAGTCAGGCAACACTGGGTTCAAGTGTCAAGATTAAATCTTGGATTTAGAGCTGGCTCCAGACAGCTTTTTGAGTCAAATGGTGTGTAGTTCTCTGAGGCCTCACCTGATTTCTCAGCTTAACCTCCTTCATATGTTCTTCTGGCATTATGGGGAGGTGATGCCTGACACAGGGCTGCTGGGAGCCTTGCTTTAATGCTAGACATGAGTTACAAGACTGTTTGATAAGAGATGCTTTTGATGTAATTCATGTTTCTGTTTGGTATTAGCACCATTCAAAATTTTCTGTCTCATTTTGACAAACAGTTTAATGGTTTGCATTTTCTCTCTTTTTTTTTTTCTGCTTTCTATTGGGAAATGCAACATAAAAGGAAGAAGAAGATGATGAAGATGAAGAGTCACCACAGAAGCAGCCAGATTTGCCAGTCTTGGAGAATGAGCCCTTATCAGGTATGAGTGATGTTTGGAGCTTGCATCCATTCTGTGGAGCAAATTAAAACCAGTCTTTTCTTGATGGCCCTGAGCTGGGGTGATAATGTGCTGACTTTCAGATCAAGGCAAATGAAAGGACAGATATCTGTGATAACAGGCCTGGAACGTTTTGCATGTCTATTACAGATTGTCCATCCTCTTGGGATTTGTTTCAATTTGTTAACACCTTGGTTCTGTGGGTCAGGCATTTGCAGCTAATGCAATCGAAATTGGCTTTCCTCTCCTCCCTTCCAAAAGATAGTGACTATGGGAACGTGTACTATTTGATCTCTCCCTCAACCCATACACTGCAGAGACAGGTTCTCACAGCATGAATAAAGAGGAATTTGTCCATATCCCCCTTTAAAGAACTTAATTCCCCCTTTGCTAACAAGAAACGATGGGCCATGAAACCTCTCTATAAAGCTTTGGATATGAATCACAACCAGGCTAAAGGTTGTTAACTCCAGTATGGTAAGTCCTGCTGTTAAAATCATTGGCAAGTCCCAAAATATCTGTTAAAAAGGTATCCAGCAGAGTCTTTTCTTCTGCCACTCTGAGCCTGTTTTGGTGGGAAGTTCCTGCTCCTCCTAGCTTTGCCTGCCCAGATTTATTTTTGGGAGCCTTGTGCACCTCCTGCTTCCAGATGTGTTGGGGGAAGTGGACAACAGGTATTTCTTACAAAGAGAAGACTTCAGATTACTAAGAGAACATCCATCATCACTGTTACAATCACTTCTCAGGCCTAGCTGCTGCATCTGCTTTGTAGACTCAGAATCTGCAGGGATTATATCTTTCTCTTGTGGCTTTCTAGAGAAGGCAAAACAAAGAAGAGGCCAGCACAGCTTTCAGCTGTGTGGGGTTTTCCCCACCTTTCCCTGCCTGGTTTGCTGTTTGCAGAGTAATAAAATGAAACATTCTCTGCAAATCTGTGGTTATAGATTG
>VZTN01015920.1:109908-141190 GCA_013400515.1 Erpornis zantholeuca
GGGGGGAGGGGGCTGTGTTTAATATGGTCCCACTCAGACAGCAAGGTGATGGAAAAGGACCCTGGAAAAAGCTCTCTGGGTATCTATTTAGGGTGTTTAGAGTTTCCTGGGCAAGTGAATTAAGTGTTTGGTAATACCCAGTGCTGGGACATGTGTGTGCTGTAACCTGAATTCCTTGTTGAGTTATGATACTACACACCATGGTGCAAATGGGAGAAAATGGTGCAAATGTTGAGATTTAGGATGCTGGGACTGGAGAAGGGAAAACACAGCAACAACTGAAGAGCTGCTGGCCAGGGCAGTGCAGCAGGACAAACCTGCTGAGGGATGGCATTTGAGCTAACAGAGATGTGGAAAAAAATGTAGGGGGAAAAAAAGCTTTAAACCCAAGCTCTGCCATCTTCCCCACTCATGTCAGTGCTGAGCCAGTCTGGCAGGGACACACAGGGCTCACGTGCAGTGTCTGTGCCATGTCCTGACAGCAGTGTTGTGAGGATGCAGCAGTGGAATGAAACATTTGTACCCATGTAGCTTTTACCCTTCATCAGATGCAATCAGTCACTAGGTTGCTTTTATTATTTGTGTCAGAGAAATGAAAGCGAACCTCCTGGCTCTGGCATTTGCAGGCACATTAGTGAGCAGAGATGCTCCGAGAAGCACACAGCTCTGGGACTGGTGTTTCAAGAGTTGAGGGGGAATCAATATTGAGCCCTCTGAACCACAATTTATCTAAACTCCACCAAAGACAGAACATGAGCAAGGCTTATGTAATTTTCCAAGCAGATGAATAACAAATATTTTCCATGTAAAGTCTGAAAAGCTCAGACATAATTTTGTTATTGTTTTTTAACATTACTCACAGGAATGTGTCTTTTTTAAAAATAAAAATCCACATATTTTCCTGACTTAGAAACAGAAAGGAAAGTTTGTGAAGGAAATACTCTTAAAAACCCAAACAACAAAAGGATTGTTTTTAATCATAAAATAATAGAATAAACTGACAGAATGGTTTGGATTGGAAGGGACCTTAAAGACTATCTAGCCCAACCCTCCTGCCATGGACTGGGACACCTCTCACTAGATTGGGTTGCTCAAAATCCCATCCAACCTGGCCTTGAACACTTCCAAGGATGAATATCTGAACAAAACACAGTTCAGGACCAGAAAGATGCCAAGAGGAACTAGGAGAAGAGACAAAAATTCTGGGAACCACTTAGGTGACTCTGCAGCACAGAACAGCCTTTCCCAATCCAGACGTCTGTGAGGCTGGACATGGGAGCTGGCAGGAGCTGTCTTGGCTGGCTGTGAAGCTGCTTTGCATGGTGAGGCTGAGGAGGTTTTCTCCTCGGCACCTCCTTAGGCCTCCCTCTAGGTAGGCACTAGATTAGTATCTTCCTCTTCTGTGATTGCCCATGGCCTGTGACTGCAAAAAAGGGGTTAACTCTGTCCCCGTGTGTTGCTAAGGTCCTTCCTGGTGAGCTTGTAGGTGCCAACAAGCTGCAAAGAGTGGAAGAAGGAGCAGCACCCCTGGCAGAGCCAGGAGGAAGGGGTGAGGGTGTTTGGCTGACTGGGGAGTGAAAGAGTAGGCGAAGCTCTGCCACAAATTCCTCATCCTAGCATCTGCTAACCCTGGTGCAGGAAATCAGCTTCACCTTCACTCTCTGGGCTAGAGCAGGCTCATGTTCCTCCTCATGCTCTTTGGTGACAGGTCCCTCCTTAGCTCTGGACCATTACCCAAACCTCTGCAGCACAGGGGTCCCTGCTAATGGCTTTAGTGTGAACCTTGTGCAATGCAAAGAGCAAGTTTTGTCAGCCTTCTCACCACTGCTTTGCAACTGCAACCTCACCAGCCCCATCATCTATCTTCTCTCCCAGCACAGACACCACGAGCAGTGCTGGCATGGACTGTGAGTTCCACAGGGACACAGCATCCAGGGAAAGGTCAGCTCCACAGATCAGCCAAAAACCACCCATCCCCTCCTCCACAAACCCTGAAAGCAAAGCCAAAGTAGGAAACCAAGGGAAACGAAGGAAAAACAATGTTCTGGCTCCTTGCTAAAGAAAACCCTCAGGGTGGCTCCTCTCTTCTTGCTGCTGTGGTGTGGTTACAGCTGCACCACAAGCCAACTGGCCATGATCCAAGGAAAGCAGAAAGCACATTTCTGAGCAGAAATCAGGGGCTTTGCAGGTAACGGGCAAGTGGATGTAGCTACAGTAATTTAATATATTAAGGACTCTGACTGGATGTGCTGCTCATCTGCTTCTGCATGAGGGAAGATGATTAAATCTTCTAGTGATAAAGAACATGGAAATGCCAGCTCTGGATGGTGAGCTGCCCAGTGAGACATGGGTGTGTGTTCATTCCTGCAGCCTTTCAGACCAGCCTGTGCTATCGGTGACACTAAAGCAAACATCTGCACTGTTGCAAAATGACTTTTTTTAAAATGCCTTTCTTAACCTAGGGCAGACTTCCTTCAATTCTGACAGGATCAAGCCACAGGTATTTTTAACCAGCACTGAAGCAACACCATTTTTGCTCAGCTGCAAAACAGACAGAGTTTTCCGGGTTCAGCAGGTCTCTCCTCTGCTCATGGCTCTCTGCTGCTCACAGGGCTTCTCCAGTAAGCCACGACTTCCTTCTCCAGCTACCAGAGAATGAAATATTTTGTCATCTGGAACTTTATCCTTTTCTGAGATAGCAGCTAACATGATAAAAGCCTAAACTGTCCAAGTTGTTTCCATCCTTGGCAAAAAAGCTGCTTGAGCAGAAGTGGAGCCACAGGTTAAAAAATGGCAAATGAAGCAAGTTCTAAGAAAGTATTTTGCTGAAGTAACCCACTGGTGCAAAGTGGAATTCAGCCTCTGATTTGGGTCTCACAAACCAGAAAACACCCCATGATCTAGACTAACCTCCTTTCCATCTCCCTTGAGCACACTGCAGTTTTCTTTGTATCAGTGACTAGTGGCCAAGCCAGCCATGACCTAGCAGCAAGAGCGTGAGTCTGTGGGTAGAACGATCTGGATTCTGTTTCCATCCCTGTTACACAGCACCTATTGTAGAGTTCTTGTGTGCTCCCCTCTGCAATGCCACGGATATCCAGGAAGCTGAAAATCCCTGGCAGTGCTGGAAATAAAAAAAGGTGGGCCTGAGATGTGTGTGTGTTTTATTACATGGAGCTCCCTCAACGTGGCTTACCCTCCAGTGACAAATATTCTTTTCTTACTCAAAGCATCTACAGCATCACAGATACTCTTCCAAATTACAGTCCATTTGTTTACATTGAGACAGAAAAAAGAATGTCAAAAATATCCCATCCTGCAGGACAGGATGTAAATATACAGCACACACCTTGATGTCTTGGTTTGAAAAGACAGGTGTCTGCTAAGGAAGGCAGAAACCTCACTCGGAATAGAAGATGCGACTTCCTTCCATCCGAATCATTATAATTTTGAAATTACGGGGACTTTCAGGCAGAGATATGGGAAATAGGAATAAGTTCTTTACTAATATTTATACACACACACACACACATATATAACAAGGCAGGAGAAAATACTGGTTTAAACTGACAGAGTCAGATACAACCTGACCCCCTGTTAGTCAGGGGACAGTGGCAGTCCGATCAGATGGTGGCTGCAGTCCTCCTGAAGTGATGGATGTGGTTCTGTTGAAGAGGTCATCCTGGAGAAAAGGTCGGGTCTTCCTCAGAAGGTCCAGTGGTAGATGTGTAGGTGTTGTCCTCTGGGAAATGTAGTGGGAAAGGCTGCTTATGATTTTCAAAATTCCAGTTTATATCCAGGATTGAGTGCCTGGGTCCTCCTTCTGGGTGGAGCTTCTCACAAAGGCACTGATGAGCCATTAATCAGGAGATAGTCCAGGTGTGAGTTATCTCTGCATCATGGGCAAGGCACTGATGGGCCATTAACAGAAAATAGCCTTGAGGGGGGCAGGCAGAAAGCACTGCCCCACCTGGTTCATGAAGATGGTGATAGAATACATGCTTTTGGTCATGTCCTGCTTTTCAACCCAGGATACTTGAATAAAACTTAAAATAACAACCCATGGCACATGGGACTTGATCCAGAATACAAATGTCACATAACAAGTCAGGGACCAGAGAGCAGATCCCTCCAGGTTTGGCGAACTAGCCCTGACCTGTCTTCCCTGAGAGCAGGAGCCCTTGGCACAGCCCATCTGAAGGGGAGCAGACAGAGGCAGGGAGTTCCTCAGCAGCACCCCAGACCCAAGGAGCTGGGGGTGTCCCTGCAGGGTCCCTTCCCTGCCCTCGGTCACTGACATAGAGAAGGTGCAGGGCCTGAAGCACCAGCCAGCTCAGGAACAAACAGCTTTGGCTATTGCCTTCCAAAAAGCAGATGGTTTGCAGTTTCCCCTTTGGTGTGGTTGATAGGCAAGCAGAGGTTGGGGAATGTATCTGTGCTTCTTGAAATGGCCAAGTGGAGTTGGGAATCTGGAGGGATTTCTGGTATTTCCTACTTTCAATCAGACTAAATACACTTAAGGACGACCTTTATCTTGATATCTTACCCCTACCTCTTCCAATCCTGATGTGAAAAACAAAGCAAAGAGATTCCTGGAAATGTGAGGTTAAAAAAAAAAAAAAAAAGGTGCTGGTCCTTCTCTTTTTCCATCTCTGGAAAGGGAATGTGGTCACTAAGGGGTTTGGCAGTTCAGCCTGGTTATTACTTTATTCCATATAAATCCAGAGTTCTTTCATTGTGCTCAGTGAAACTTTCCACACCTCCTGCTTGTTTTTTATAGAAAATGTATATTTAAACTACTTTTGGACCACCACAGATCCCTAGCCATCAAAAACTTCTTACTGAAGAAACTATTGCTCTCAGTTAAAATATCGGTATCCTTGAAACAGAGTCAGCAAAACTTCTGAACATCTAAAGCTTTTACTTTTAATAATAAAATTGTTTCCCAAAGCAAATTCCAGGAGCTTTTACTTTTAATCATAAAATTGTTTCCCAAAGCAAATTCCAGTAGAACAATCTGTTGTCAGCATTGCTTTTAGGGAGCACTGAACCTCTGGCAGACCTGCTAGACAGAAATCCTCTCCTGGAAGCTTCTCCAAGGAGTTTTCCTCCAGCCTTTTGTATCCCACCAATTCTTTCTCCCCAGAATTAGTTCCTCCTCTGTGCTCAGTGGGAGATCAGCCCTTTGGCACTACAGACTTGTTCCAGGTTTTTATTTCTCACTTGGGGTTCTTCAGCAGCTCCAAGCTAGCAGTTCTTAGAAAAAGCCTTTGGAAAAATAAGAATAATTGTATGTTTTTATATTAAAAATATTGTATGCCATGCCATATTTCAGGAAAGTTTGCATGCAAGGATCAAGACGAATTGTCCCTCCTCATGTCTGCTTGTGTAAGGGGGGACATTCCCTCTCCTGTCCTCCTGGAGAGTAGGACTTTGGGCATGTTCTTTGTGTGGTGCTGCCTCTAGCAGACAGGCTTTTCAGTGAAGAAATTATTCCTAATATCCAACCTGAACCTCTTATTTCTCCTTCTTATACTCTTTAACTCAAGGCAATGGAGTACTATATATGGAGGAGGTAAATGGAGGCTCACATAATGTTCAAATTCTTGAAATTCTTCAGTCTTGAGACCCTTTTGTTTATTGGGAGATACAGAGCTTGTATGGGGCTAGTTAGTGCAGGAGAGATATAAAAAGACAAAATTTAAGGGGGCTTAAGCTATTACCACTTCTAGAAGGGAAATATAATCTTCATAGCTGAAGGGATAGGATATGCTTATCTGCTCTTGAAGTCACTGGTTTCAGACTTATTTGGATGGTGGATACTCATCTGACTTCAGTTCAGACCCAGTGTAGTGATCCTCATGTTGTTTCTATCCATTTACATGTCACACTATCTGCAGCTAAACTCTTCCTGATGAGTCAGTTTTGTATCTAGGTTGGATCTGCCCCTAATTCTCTCCTCTTACAATCCCAACCAGCCTCTCAAACTGAGTGCATAAGAAGCAGAAAACCTCAGCAGAGCAGGTATGCAGCAGGACCCCAGTCCCAACTGGGGCTTTAGGTGCTGCAGGAAAGCAAATTTCAGTAACTAGGAGCTGTTTGCACACAGTTTAAGGATTTGGCAGCTCCTCTTACCCAAGTCAGTAGAAAAAAACATCATTATCTTCCAATCTTTGAGTGCTGCTCTGCACATTTAGCGGTGCTGTGTTTACTGTTCAGCACTGGTTTTATTTGTGAAAGGGGAGCTGCAAACAAAGGTCCAGCTCTCGTCTCCGGGAGCGGGGGAGGCTGGATTTCCTGTGGGGAGGAAGCTGGGCAGGTGGTGAAAACTTTGTGGAAAGATTTGTTTTGCCAGCTGTGGTGTGGTGGGATACATCCCAAGCACCCCACACCTATGGCTCCTGCTGCTTGTCATGCAGGAAGAATAAAACCTCAAGTCTCTCGGGGTTTGCTCAGACTGGAAACTGCATCCTTTGAGCCAAAAAGATCAGCAGAGTATTTCCTGCCTCCAGCCTGCAGATAGTGAGCTGCACATCTCCTGCCTGTCAGTGAGCAGCAGCACATCTCCAAGGGCCAAGAGGAGACAGGGAAAGCCACAGAGGAGTTACACAAAGCCAAGTATTGCTGGAAACTACAAAGAGCTGGAGACTGCATAATGTCTGTGATGTAAAGGCTGACAAGAGTAGGGAGAGATTAATTTCTATTCTTTCTGCTATAGGCAGTACAAAAGCAGCCACACTCCTCAGCATCCATCCATGCCCTGGGCGTAGGAGCAGTTAGTTACCCAAGAAGGGATGAAAGCTCCTGGTGCTCTGGGGTCAGAGCAGGCAGGACAACTGCAGGCAGGACTGCTGCCCACAGGACAGCTTGAGCAGCACTGCAAAAAATTTACACTCCCCCCTCCCAACCTCCTGTTCTATTTCAGTGTGGAGAGTGGGAGGGTACAAGATTGGTGCTAAGAGGTACCTGAAGATCCTCCAACAGCACTGAGGGAGGAGTAAATAAAGAAGCATATGAATTTAGGTGCTTGGTTTTTCAGCTCATGCAATGAAAAATTGTGGTTTTCCTCAACTGGTTGCTGGAGAAAGGGCTCTCCTTCCCCACAGCCAGAACTGCATGAAGCATCCCAGCCCCAGGCCATGCCTGGAGAAGGGTAAATTATGTGCTCTGTAAAATATGATCAGGTTTCTGTATCAGATTGGCTAAATATGTTTCTGAGGCAGCAGGGTCTTCTCCATGCTAGACTTTGCTGATGTGTTTAAAACAGCTCCTACGCTTCAGAAAATGCAGATTCCTACTCTCTCTGAGGCCCCTCGGATCTGTCTGCTCAGGCTGGCAGAGCCCAACTGCAAGAAGCAACAAGCTGCAGGACCATCTGGCTCCAAAACACTGGTGCCAGGCAAAGCACGGCCCGATGCAAAGGAGCAAGAGCTGGGCCCATGCACCCAGGGTGGTTTGTGCACACCATGTCCCAACAGGGCCACACAGAATGTCCCCAAAGCATGCCTACACCTGCTTCCTGGGAAAAGCAATGTGTGCCATGAGCCTGAGGCTGAGGAGGGACAAGTCATCTCCCCTGTGCATCTCTGCAATACTCAGCACTGGTGCAGCGCCTAGCCACCTGTAAGGAATATCAAGAGGAAAAAAACAGGACATTTTTGTTTTCAGTGTGAGTAGTAATCACTGTGGCACGTCAAATAGATCATGACTGATTTCTATAGGAGCAGTCCTATACCTCATTATAAGGTGAAATGCCAGGTGACTGGAAGGGAAGAACCAGAGATGTGAGTAGGATCAAGGATTAGAAGAACTTCCTGGGACCTGGGTTCAGGTTTTATTCTGCCACTGTCCCTCTGTATGAACCAAAAGGAATCATCATCCCAGGAGTGATTTAAAAGACATGGGGATGTGGCACCTGGGGACATGGTGTAATGGTGGACTTGACAGTGCTGGCTTAATGGTTGGAGCTGATGGTCTTAAGGGTCTTTCCAACCTAAAGAACTCTATGATTCTATAATTATCATCCAATTTGTGTCTCACTGACCCAGTGTTAACGGAAAGCAATACCATTTCCCATGCTAATAGGGATGTGGAGGAGGAAAGACGTGCAAGACTGCAAAGGGTTGAGCTGTTGCAGAAGAGGACAAGGAACAGCCAGAGCAAGGAAACTGAGAGTGTACAATACATCCAGCCCAGTGTCAATTTATCTGGTGCTTTCTTACATTTCCACTCAGCTTCCTCTCCCGCCCCAACCCAGCTGCCCACCCTCTCACTGAATATCTGATTTCCCAGCTGGTAATCCTCACCCCATCCACATCCCTGCTGAATGTGGTCTAGACAGTCTAATTGTATATAATCCTAGAGCTATATCAACACCCCACGCTAAACCCTGCCGTTCCATGCACGCCGGGAATTCATTTGCACTTGTATCTGCTGAGCATTCAGAGCACGTCTCGTTAGGGAGAACGTTGGGGATTAAAAGGTCGGGGTGAGGTGAAGATGAAGGCACATCCTTTCCCAGTGTGGGATAAACAGCACTGCCTCGGACTGATTTTTGCTTATGATGTGGCAAATGTCGAAGGGAGTCACAATGCTATCGCAGAGCACCTTGTTTTGTGCTTGCTCTGCTACTGCTCTTTGCATCTCACGCTCTCCTCCTTGTGCAGCCTCCCCCGTGACCCAGCTGTGGGTACCTGTGCACACCTGAGCAGGGTACAACCCTCTGCCTGCCTCGCAGAGGAATCCACTGCATTCTCCATGGGTACAATTCAGTGTTGCTTTCTCATTTTTGCTGCAGGACTTAGAAATCTATTAAAATTAAAACCCCTCTCCCCTTTTGTCTCCCTTCCCTTGCTAATGAGGGAGTCAGTCTCCGTAGGGCCCCCCGTAAGTGACACTGCAAGACCCAAGCTGAAGAGCTGACCTCTTGAAATGACACCCTGGCCTCTGTTGAACTACATAAGGTGCTCTGGGAGGTTCTGGGAAAGGCTGTTGCACTGCAAAGACCTGGCTGGTGTTTTTGCTTAACACAGGCTATTCTCTATCAGTCTCAAGGGCTCGTAAGCGTGCAAGCTTCAAGTTTTGGAAAGTGTGAAAATGAGGTGGATGAGATCAGGAAGGGAACTTATCTGGCTTTGCCCTAGAGACAGGGGCCAGATGCCAAGAAGTTACTGGGAAAAAAGATGACAAGTTTTTTTATTACAAATGTTTATCTTCAATTGCTCATAAACATTCTTTGTCAGGAGAGGATGCGTGGGGAAGAACAACATCTTATTCTATGCTTTAGAAACCTTAGAAATAGAGACACATTCTTGCTATGGCAAACACCCTTGCAAGTTCCAACAGCCAAATGCCCCAAGGAAGCACTGGAGCAAGTGGGAGAATTCCTTGGCAGATCATGTTGGGGTGTCACACTGGCTGCCAGTATCCTGAAGCACTTAAAGACTAAAGGAGAACTTCATGGGAGTCAGGGAGAAACAGCAGAGAGGGAACAACCTTGCACTGGGACTGGGCTCTTTGGGGTGCGACAGGGAAGGTTCTGGAGTCAGGTGATGGAGTTTTAGGGCCCTGTTCATAGCAGGAAAGACTCAAACATGGCTCCCCCTACAGAGATGACATCCTGAAGGAGATTTCTGAAGCAGAGAGAAGTGGGTAATAAGGAGACTCTTTGTAGAACCGATCTGCAGCTCAGTGTGAAAGGACAGCCAGGGCATACCCGTGAAGGAGCCAGCTCCTGACGCTGACACGCACAGCTATCGAAATACCTGTGGTGAGCCCAGGTTCCATTGTTTTTCCTTTCCATCACTGACTTCTTTTTTGCCCTTTCCTTTTTTCTTTACTATACCCAAAGTAAACACTCTCTCTGCTCAGACTGCTGCCCTGACACAGCAAGTCAGGCTGGGTTTAAGAGCAATCCATGTTTTCAAAGCTTCACCAGATGAAGTGTGAAGGACTTCCAGCCCTGCTCGCAGGCTGACTCCCAGAAGGGTCAGTGCATGGAGCAATGTGTTTCCTGCCCTGCAGCAGCAAACGAGAGGTGAATGGAGGAAACAGATGTGGAAAATCCACCTCCCTGCTGCAGCCTGTCTTTCAGAAGCTGCAAAAAGCAGATTTGGGCTCTTTTTTCGGTGTGGTGGTAATGACTGCTTAGTTTTGCTAATGGAAAAGGCCTGCTGATTCTGGCAGTGGGGTTATCATGTTGCCATGCAAACACGCAAGGCAGGAGGAAAACAGATTTTGGTTTTGTCTCTTGCTGGTTTTTTTACCACTAGTCAGGTAAAAACTTCACACGGCACCTTGGTGGGTTTCTGAGATGCAGCCAGTAACAGTATTCTTCTCTCGAGCCACTGACTGCAGGGCATGTGATGACTCTGGTCACCTCCCAGATCCTTGCAATGACAGCTGAAAGGCTACAAGTCAGGTTCAGCTATCCCAGGTGTGCAGAGGCAAGTTTTAACTCCAGCAGAGGTGAGCATTCATTAGAGTTTGCATTGTCAACAGCTCAGCTCCCTGCAAGGGAATAAATACCCCACTCTCAGATGCAGCAATTGCCAAAAGCCTGGGAACATAAACCCTGAACATTGGGTTCAAACTCATTGGAGTTTTCTCTGAAAATAGAATTCGACAGGACTAAACTATTTTGCACAGAAAATTCCTTAAAGATGGGGACTGCAATTGGCACTGCTCTGAGCAGAGGTTTGCTGGTGCCCAGTCAATATTATCTTGTATGTTATAACTGATGCACATGCAAATTCTCTCATTCTAACTGGAATACCTAGCTGAGAAAAGCCATGATGGAAATTCCTGCAATTATTAGTTATACACCTTATTTAGTCTTGGATTGCATTGAATCAGGAAGAGAAGTCTGATAAGGGTTTGGAAGTGGTTCAATTCATCAAAATATTCCATAGAGAATAAACCCATGAGTGATAGGGTGAATCTCTTGCTAAAAGAGATATGTGTGGTCCCAAAATACTCATACAACTCTTATTTTTGGTGAATTTCCCAAAGAAATCCCTGCTAGCTGATGCTAACTCCCCCAAACACCTGGGAACCCAGAAGGCTCCCAGTGCATCCCTGGTGCATCTGCCTTCCTCTTTTCTTTGGAAGAGAATGGACGTAGCATGGACAAGAGAAGTTTTATAAGCCAAACACAGCCAACAGAACTGGGACTGCTGCCTGGCTCAGCCATCAATCAAATAAATAATCACTAAATGAAGAAAGCACTGCTGTTGCTGTCAAAACCAGAGAAATTTTTATCTTCAGTTTCACAGGAAACTGGATGGGCCCCTTAATCTTCCATACTTAGGGAGGAGCAGGAGTGGGAAAATACAACTTTGCTAAGGAAGAAAAAATTATGCAGATAATGTGTAGTGTTTTCGTCAGGCTTTTAATTGCTGTTGCCAAGGAAATGTATCCTCTTGGGTCAGGGATAGTATAATGACAAAATGCAAACAGCTTGATTCATGTTTGTAGAGAGACACAGCCAAATTCATCCCTGATGCAACTGGGCCGAAATGCGGAGATGGATTTGGCTCGTTATCTAGCTAGCAGTTCTGCGTTAACATGTTCTCCCAAGCTATTTTACAAACAACACCTAATTTATTAAAAGGGAAAGTTTAGGAAATGCTTTTTCATGATTTACTGCTATTTGCCTGCCAGTTGTTCAAGCAAGACTCCACCAGTCTGCTCCTCTTTGCTTTTTTATTTGCTAAAAGAAATGCTCTAGCTTTGGGATTTTGAATCTGCCTCAGCAAGCTTTTAAATCAACGTCAGTAATCCCTTCACCCTTGATTATCACTTATTCCTATGTCTTTTTTTACAAGACAACGTTTCTAAAATAATCAGCAATTATTAAATTCCCATTTGCAATATCACACTGATTGTGCAATACTTCTACTACCAATCTGCTGCATAAATTATTGCTTTAGATCATGGTTACAATTTTAAAGCAAGGGGTTGGAATTAAAATACTTATAAAAGTCTCTTGTGCTTGAAGCGTTTCCTCAGTCCCAGCTCACTCATATCCTCATCCTGTATAATGAAGATCAATGGAAGCTTTGCCATAGTGTGGGGTCATGTGCATCAGTCCAGGCTGTGATCACGGAATAAGCTCCAGGTGCCTTAAACTGTGCAGCACCCTCTTTGACTTCAGCAGAGTCCTGAGCACAATTCAGTCCTTGTTTGTGATTTCAGTGCCTCAGTGATGCACCCCTGCTGGGTGTCAGCACTCAGTGCCTCTGCCTTTGTTACACCGAGTGGGAAAATGGTGCAAGCACCTTGCTTGCAAAAACAAGGAGTTTGGGAATGCTCAGCTTTCAGATCAGGGCAGGTCTATGCCCAGCTATGTTAAGAGCTCAGATCTCTATGTACCTCCCCGATTTTACATGCAGCTCTTCCTCCTTTGGCAGACTTTCCCATAGATTTTTCCAGCAAAGCAAAGCTGACGTTAGTTCCTTCCCAGCAGAACTGCAGAGAAAAGCTGGGCTTCTCCAAAACCAAAATGTGTTTTCAGAGGAAATACCTTCTCCAAGAGACCTTGAAGGTAAATCTCATGAAGAAATTGGAAATGTTCCAAGGTTTGCAAGACAAAACCAAAAATCATATGATTCTAATCCAACATTTTTTGATTTTTGGGGTTTACAAAGAGCCCCAAAGATGCCTATGGAGGGAACCTCCAGTTAGCTGTTACCAGACTGGATTCTTGCAACTCAGTGATGCTCAGTATTGATATGGAAACTGTCAGGGTGGCAAAATCTTTTTCTAAAATGCCAAAGAGGAAGCAAGCTGAGGAAGAAGGGAGGGAGGGGTACAAACAGATCTTTGATAAGGAGAGCTTTTAGCTGTGGAATGAACTTGAAGTGCAGTTAGGGGAGAGCTTGGATGTTATCTTTAGGAGCCAGGAAGCAGGAAAGATTAATCTTAATCTTCCAAAAGACCTTGCTACCCCAGCAGAAAAGGACAGACGCTGTTGGAAACTTGACATTCTTCACTCTAATTGTCACCAAAAATGTCCACAATGTTCTCGTGAAAATTGCAACTGGAAGCAAAACTAAAAAAAAAACCAAAAAACCAAAAAACAAAAAAAAAGCCCAAAAAACAAAACAAAACAAACAAACAAAAAACCAAAAAAACCCCAAAAAAACCCTAAAAAAAAAAAATTATTCAACATATAAAAAAATAACCTGAAGACTCCAAGAAGTTCATCTGCTCCATATTTTACATGATAGATGCCTGAGTAGTACAGAACCTGATGGATGCAATTCCCCACCAGCACCCTGCAGTATTGCAGCACAGTTGATGTTTTACACAGTTTAAGAAGTTGGAATGTCATAGAATCCTAGAATCATAGAACACCAGGTTGGAAAAGACCTGAAAGATCATCTCATCCAACCTTCTCTTGGGAAAAGCATGGTCTAGATGACCCAGGGTCCAGTTTAATCTTATAAGTGGTAATGTTGAGGAATCCACCACTTTACTGGGGAGATGATTTCAATGGCTGATTATTTTCATTGTGAAAAGTTTTCCTCTTAGGTCCAGCTGGAATCTTCCCAGGAATAACTTGTACCCATTACCCCTCATCTTTTCTATGTGACTCCTTGTAAAAAGGGAGTCTCTGTCTTCTTTGTAGCCAACCTTGAAATACTGGAACATGGTGATAAGGTCTTCCCTAAACCTTCCTCTCCACAGCTGAACAAACCCAGCTGTCTCAGCCTTTCCTCATATGACAGGCTTCCCAGTCCTTGGATCATCTCTGTTGCCCCTCTCTGGACCCTCTCTAGCCTGCCCACACCTATTTTGATGTGGGGACCTAAACAAAACATAGAATTCCAGGTGTGGTCTGACAAGTGCTGACTAGAGTGAGACGATGACTTTTTCCTCTCTGCTGGTGATGCCCTTGTTGATGCAGGCCAGCATCTCATTCTTTCCTGCAGCAGCACAGAGCTCACTCATCCTGAGTTTGTTGCCCACCAGGACCCCCAAGTCCCTTCCCACAGAGCTGCTCCCCATCTGGGCTGGTCCCCACCTGTGCTGCGCTCCCAGATTGTGTTTTCCCAGGTTCAAGACCTTACACTTGTCCTTGTTGAACTTCACAAGGTTCTTGTCAGCACACCCTTCCAGCCTATCCAGGTCTTCCTGCAGGGTGGTTCTCCCTTCCAAAGTGTCCAATTTCCCACTCAGTTTGGTGTCATTGGCAAATTTTATTAGGGTACACTCGATTCTATCACTCAGGTGTTAATTTGGGATTTGGGGCGATTTGATGCTAATCTGTCTTTCAAAAATGTCTGCTGTTATATTTTGCCTGTATAACCCTAATGCTGTATATTTTTAACATACTGTTTACTGTTATCTGTTGCACAGGAATGATGGAAAAGCTCAGGTTTAAATAATTTGGAATGCCCTGGAGAGATCTTATTTTGTTGGCTTTGTTTCCAGTTTGAAGTAGCTGCTACATTTTGTAGACATGTAAAACCGCATTTAAAAAAATATAAAAACTCTAAGATCAAATTAGGCTGGTCCTGGGCAAACTTAACAAAGTTTGTCTATTTCCTGTCAGACACACAGACTGTTCTGCTCAGGAATTCATGCCTTTCAGTCCACATTTTATTCCATTTGCTGCTTGATTTCTATTTATAATGCACAAAGCAGTATTATTTGCCAGTAACACTTTAAACAATGCCAGCAATATACTGCTATGTGAGCAGCCCGGGGAAGAGGAGAAGGCTTTCCTAAATAAGTTACTCAAGTAAATTTCTGTCTTGTTTGAATGGTCAGGGAAGGACAGGAATGAACTATAGGTGGTCAAGGTTCACATTGGAGCCTGACAATTCTGTGTTTTAATAAGGGGCAGGGGAATAAAGGTTCTGTTAACCATGTGGTGGCCAGAGGGGGAGGTCCCTTCAGAAAGGGCTTTGTTTTCCTCAGGTTTTGTCATTCTTATGATCTGTGATTTTCTTTATTCTGGGTACACATTCAAAACAAACTACTGCAAGCTAAGCACAGACCTAAATCACAGGCACAAACTAAGTCACTGAACCTTGTGCTTCTTTTTCCTTCCTCCATCCCACTGACATCTCCATCTATTATTGTACCTCTGTGCCCGTGTCTTTGCCAGATCTTTTCAGAGCCACTCTTTTTCTTCTCACAGTTTTCCTTTCTGTTGGGAGTATGTCACTCTATCTGCTTTCAGGTTTCCTCTCACTGTTTGAGCATCCAAACTGCTGTCGAGTGTCTCACTGGGTTACACAGATAAAAGCAAAGTTCTTGAGCCCTTTAGCTTATGACTGAATGTCTGTCTCACCTCAAGCAGATGCTTCAAACACATTGATTCTTTCCCCACAGGGAGCTCAGTTTCAGGTGTGGTGGTCAGCAGACCAAGACGAACAAAAAATTGAACAGTTGTATCTCTGATGTTGGTCTCAAGTATATCATTCTGTCAATTAAACTACACTACAGCCCACACCTAAATACCATGTAGGAAGTACAGTACGGCCAAACAGCAGCTACAAATCAAAGGAAAGTACAGAGTTCACCACACAGGTTTTTTGTGTTATGGGATGTTTGGGCTGCCAGCAGTTTACATGAGTTCATTAATGAAAAAATTCATAAAAATCACTGAAATGACTGAAGGCTGATAAAACATAAAGACACCATCTGTGACTCAGCAGATCCCATACGTTGTTGAGGACTGGGAAACCACTACAGTTTTATTCTGTTCCTACACACCTTCACTGCTGGGCCTTATGGAAGACATATAAAAGAAAATAAGCATAATGAGATTAGTCTAATATTTTAGTGACACTTAAACAACAACTAAACACAAACTTCATTAAACAAGAAAAATTCATGTTCCACATCCTCAGAAATGTGTGATTAAACCAGTAGCATCTTAGCCAGGACAAACGTCCATCTCTGGCTTTGCTGGTTCCTCAGGTTTGCTGCTCAATAAAATCACAGTAATTCGGAGCAGAGGCACAGTCCAAAGCCATCAGCTCTTAGCCAGGAAATCCCCCCAACGTCAAGAGCATAAATCTCCCAGCCCACGCAGAGCTTTGCATTCCTGCAGCACATGGGGCCCATTAACGCCCCTCACAGCCCTCAGGAACTGTGCTGGAGCAAGCCCTGCTCCAGTGTCCTTCAGCTGCTACATCTGCTCTGTTTGCCCCTGGTCCCTTTGGGGCTATTTAGGATTTTTTAAGTATTCCAGAAAAAGCCTGAGTGGATCTTCTGTACTGCCCCAGAGCCCATGCCAGCTGCCACAGGAGGGGCTGGTAGCTCTCTTACTTGGCTGGCTTTGAGGACAGTCATGGTGCTGAATTCCTGAGCAGTGCCAGAAAACCCTGTAATTTTGCCTCATTATGTTCTAATGAAGCAGAATGAGACAGAGCTTCAATTTAGTGGTGTTCTTTTCCGACAAGGCTGAAAAATGTCATCTGTCACTGAGCAATGAAGCTCAGAGGACTCAGACAAGTTAAGACTCTTCCTGTTCAGACCAGTTCTTTAGGAGCAAGAGGCTCTTACCACACACACACACACACACACACAAAGGCCCTTCCAAGCTCCTCATGCCTTTCACCAAAGCTTTTCATTGCCATATTTAC
Source organism: Erpornis zantholeuca (assembly GCA_013400515.1). Classification (NCBI taxonomy): domain Eukaryota; kingdom Metazoa; phylum Chordata; class Aves; order Passeriformes; family Timaliidae; genus Erpornis; species Erpornis zantholeuca. The sequence continues at coordinate 126,510 of VZTN01015920.1, forward strand.
AAGTAGGTCAGGAATAGTTTGCAGCATCAGTGGGGGAAAGTGCTCTGGTACCTGGTCCTGGATGTGGACTAGAACTTATGAATCTAAGAGAAGCCATTCATGATGAAGGACCTGCATCAGCAGCTCTGTGAGAGACAGGCCTCACCTCCAGGCTCAGCTGTGTTGCAGCTGAGGAAAGGGAAGTGGGAGCCCAGCAAAGAGGCATAGACAGCTCTTCATATGGCTTCAGTACCAGGTTTCCTTCCACTACAGCTGGCCAGGGCTATTTCTTGGAGGCCAGACCAGCTGGTTTCTTCTCACATGACTGCAGTCTTTAAGAGGGAAATGGGTTGTAAAATATGAGCACTGTTTTCTCACATGGAGAAAAATAATATCTGTGTGTATGCCCTCACTGGAAAAAAGGAAGCAGATATGGCCCCCAGCATACTTATGGAGCACCTTGACCCATCTGGACTATCCCTGCCTGAATTTCAAAGTTATTTATAGTATTAACAGACATTTGAAAAAGAAACAACACCAGGAAAGCTTTTTTTTGGCTTTGCCTAAATAAGATGGGATGCATAAAGTGTTTGGGACTTGAAAAGTTTTATGCCATTTTCAGTCTAAAGGGAGGCCTGACTTTGCTCGGTCTAAATGAAAGCCCAGCTGTGAACCTCAGTCTTACTAAGTCCTGTGAGTGCTGAGGCAGTCAGACTTCTTAAAGCTGAGTGAGACAGCTTCAAATGAAGATATTGAGGAGGAGTCACTGGTAGCCTCCCAGGCTGGGCATGCACTGGAGATGTGAGACCTCAGAGTAAATTAGGCACAGCAGGATTTGACTTTGGCTCCCTCACCTTAAGAAAATGCTCTAAATTCTGAATCCTTGCTATTCTGAGGTAGGACAAGCTGATTATCACGTGGTGTGGATTTTCCCAGGAACACCATTGTTGTGGAAACTGGTGTGAAGATCCCCACAGAAACCCCTCAGATCAGGTGTATCAAGGTTTTTTCCTTTGTTTTCTAGCAAAAATCCATCTCACTGAAAAATTCTCAGTCTTGTCTAAGCATTATCCTTATAATGTGCACTCATGGACACATAATTGCAGGTGCATTTTGTTTTCCAGAATTGGTCACAAAGGAACCAGCACCTGCAGTTTTGCTAAGCCCTGTGAGAGGCACAAATTATCTTCCCCTGTAACTGAGGACAGAAGATCACACCCAGGGTAATTTTCAGGTACAAAAGAAGAAAATATTTTGAAAAGGAAGAAAAAAGTCAAGGCCCTGTTGCATAGCAGGGATCTGTGTCTGTCAGGTTCAAATGCATACTCAGTGTGAAAGGGCACAGAGGAGTGAAAGGAGAAGGCATAGGGGAGAAAGAGAAGTACCTTCAGGCAATTTAAAGCTGTGTCAGGAAAGCAGGAAAGCAAGCTGAGGAGGTAAAAGCCATTGTGGAGGGCTGTGTGATATTTAATGAACTCCTTACCCCTGACATCTGCTACTGACCAAAGAGATGGGCACAAGAATGTCCTATAGTTGAGCCTAGAGAAATTAAATCAGATTAACTGCCTTTTTGAGGTTCTTTCATTCTAGTAATAAAAGTAGTAAAATTCTACTCATTCCACCACTTTTAATTCATGGCACTTGTGGTGTGGGGAAGCCCAGCTCCTCTGTGACTGGGAAAGAATTCACATACTAGTTCATGTCCACGAGTAGAGATGTGGGATCTGCCATGAATTGTTCAAACCAAAACCTAGATGGGCAATTCTATGAGAGTGTCACAGAATCATAGAACCATAGAATCATAGAAGCACAGAACCAGAGAACCACAGAATGGCCTCGAAGGCCTGGTTGGTGCCTTGATGCTGTCATGTCCCCAGGCAGAGCACCCTTGGCAGCAGTGCTTCAGCTCATGGATCCCCCCAAGAAGCAGCTCTTGTGTTGCTGTACTCATTAAAGTATTGAATTTTTTTTTTATAACTTTGTCCTTTAACCCACCACCTTTGGGAACAGGCAGACCTCAGTCATATCCCTGCTCAGATGCCTTTTCTCCAAACTGCAGTGGATTTTCAGCCTTTTCTGCCTCTCCTTGTGAGGAAGCTGCTCCATCCCCTCCACTTCAGCTGCCTTCATCTGTACCTCCTCCAGCTCCACCAGGTCCCCACTCTCTTTGATAAATCAAAGCTGGATGAATTGTGCTGGGTTTGTTCTGCAGAGCTATCTCACTCATGTGACAAAGTGACACTGTGCAAATTATGAGTCACACAACCCTGGCTGATACAATTTGGAGACCAAGAAAAATCTCTAACTCATAACATATTGTATAACAATTATTCCATAATTAATAAACATTTCCTCATTTGTTTGTTTTAATTTCTGCAATCTGTTCATGAATAGTTTGTGAAAATAAATGGTACAAAACTCAGAGAACAAATTGTGCATGGAATTATCTGCCGAGCTCCCTTTGCCATGAGTTTCTTGCCCTTGTTTTAGTTAAATTTGCACTCCAATTTTTTGCAGATTCCTTGTTTTTAATCATAACCTTGTGAGAATCCCCTGGAAATACCTTGCTTGCCTGTTCCTAACAAAACAGATCAACTTGCAGCTGGGTTTAAGTACAGTTGATGAGAAAAGCATTTCATTGTTTCATCTAACGACCCCCTTCTCCTTGTTTCCTTCCACTGTGAACTGTCTAGTTAGCAGATTATTTCCTACAGCAGAAAAAAGCCATCAGGCCTTTGGTAAGACTCCAACTCTGCTAGGAAAAGCTGTTGTGCTGATGGACTGAATGCTTCCAGCTCCACCCTTTTCCTCTGTCCTTTCTTGCCATCACCTCAGCAACATTCCCATGATCCCAGGCACCCAAGTGGATTTGCAGACCCAAGTCCTGTATCCTGTAGTCAGACATAGACCTGTACCACGTACAGTAGCTATTACAGTAGCCAGTAATTTAGGTACTGGTTTACTAAAAAAAAATGGCTGGAACTGTTGCTTCATATATGAAATATGACAATCTCCTAACCCAAATGTACAATTTATTAATGATGGTTGAGATGGGAGAAGATAAATTGATCATATAGATATTTGTGCTCTAGAGCCTTGAATGATCTGAAATGTCAGAAGCACTGAAATTTAGTCTAATATTATAGATCTAAATAGCTCAGGATTGTTCTAATTGGGTTATGTATTTAGTTTAAATGAGCATGAGATGGCTCTAATTAGTCCCTGAATAATAAGATTAACAAAGGAGATGGATTGAAACCAGAACCAGAACCATTTGTCTAAAATTTCCCAGTCAGGGACTTGTGATTATATCCCAGTCATTCCCACTTTGGACTTTGCAAACAAAAATCTGGCATATGCTGTCATATGCAAACAGGGCTTCAGGTTCAGTGCTCAGACTGGTAAAATCATGTTTGTATGCAAGACGTGGCAGGTCCTTGGAGGGCTGGTGACACATGCTAAGCTTCAGCTGGCTCCCTCTAATCCCTTGATCTCAGCGGTCTCTGAAATGAAATGTGCCACAGGGAAAACTTTTGCCAGCCTTTTTCCATTCACTTAATTGCTAACAAAATGTGTGTCTCCACTTTGGATGCTGTGAGGCCAGGACAATAACATCAGTGGACAAAACCAAGGGGCCATGGGTAAGCACTACTGAGCTTCCCTCTCCAAAATTCACTCTGTTAACACATACATCAACTAGAGAAAAACATTAATTTTCCATTCTGTCTCTTTCTGGGAATGAACATATGGAGAAACACCACTTACCATAGGAGACGAATGAAATATCCCTCCACTGCCATTAAGTCCAGGGAGTACAGACAATGAGAGACACACAGGGGAGGACTTAGTGTTACAGGCAATGGAAATGCCATTTATCCAGGCTTTAATGCATAGGAACTTCCCATAAGGAAGAACAAACAGAATCACCCATATTATAGAGTCTGCCCAGGATCACCGAAAGTCTAACATCAGTTTTTCCAGGAGAATTGGTATTTCCAAAAGAAGATTTTTTTTTTTTCTTCAGGAACAGGTTTTTAGACAAAATGGAAATATTTGTTAAAAGTTTTAGGAAGTCATGTGGGTTTTGGTGAATACATGAACAAACCCTGAAAAAATGTTTGATTTTAAACTGAAACAGAATTGTTTTCAAGTTTTTGTTTAAATGCTTTGGAAGAAAACCAGAAATTATGTCTGATCAGCTCCTTTTATCAGACCAGAGTCAGCTTGAGTACTGTATGTGTACCAAGAAAGACAAATTTGCAACTCAGTATAACTTCTCTCAGAGGAGTTTATATAAACTCCTGCCAAAACCCACCCTGTAACTATGTCCATCCAAGTGGTGCACTTTCCCCTTATGATTTCCACAGCTCAAGGACATTTAGCCTGAGTAAAGAGTAAATGCTTTCTGCAGGGCCATGATGGTGAACAAATACACTGGGAAAACTCCACTCTTCTCTACAGTCAGGATGTTCACTCTCTCACTTCTAGGGCTGTATTTTTGTAAAGATTGATTTCTGATGTTTTCTAACCACCCTTTATTTTCAGAGGACACTGAAGTGAATTATTTCACTTCTGTGCTTCCAGGAAAAGCCAGCAGGAAGCTCTTTGTTTCCTTTTCTTCCTCCCTTGTGCTAAGGGGATTTATTTAATACAGCTGGGAGGTCAGGCCCCCAGAGGTCTATTTGTACGTAATTCTACAACTGCCTTGCATTATAAAAGAATGCAAATGCAATATGTATTGACTCTATGGGTCACAGTGGCTCATCTTGTTCGGGGAAATATTGAAGTTATCTGTAAGTACATAAATAAGGGAGTCCACTGAAGTATGCTGTATTTATAGGGTGCCTCTGCCTTAGTTAATAGCACAGTAGAAACAGCTGATCAAAACTAGAATACAAATGGTATAAATTTGAGGGAATTACAAGGAGATAATTCAGATTTAAATCCTTTGATAAAAGGGGTAACAGTTTAGCAAGATAAGTCCTGTAGCCATGTAAATGAGAGCAGAGCTTTTTATTGGACCTATTTATTTCGGTAATTGTTTGTAGAGGGGCAGCCCCACCCACCATTCAACCTTTCATCTTTCCTTAAAAAACACTCTGTAGCTATTTTTGAAGTGAAATTACTGTTTTGATGAATCCTGCTAGAAACTAAAGCAGGATTACAAAACCAGAACTGCAACAAAGGACACTGGATACTTAGGGAGAGGTGAAACTTCACTTTGACTAAATTGTAATTTGGACTATTTTTTCCAGTCTGCCAGGAATTGTGGACCTAACTAAAATTAAGAATCTCTTTCTGATTTTGACAGGGCTTGGGTTAAACCATACTACTGAGATCCAACACCAGAAAAACCTATAGAAGTTTGCCTCCATTAGCTGTAGGATAATGTTTCCTATAAGAAGAATTGTACTAAGTGATAGTGATTAACATATACAACATGTTTTAGTAACCAGTGCAGAATGAGAAGATTATTGACCTTTGCAATTTCCTGCCAAAAGATACTGCCAGAGTCTCACATGAATTTAAGGGGAGTCTGGACAGGACCAAGAGAAAAAAGATAAGTGGAGGGCTATATCTAGAAATCTTCATTTATTTGTAGAAATTAGTAGAAATCTGCAGTCAGTTCAGGAGGCTGTGGGTGTCTAGAGACTGTGATTGGGGTATCATGTATGTTTGCCCTTTTCTTGTAGTACTCCTTGGGAATTTACTTTTGTACACGGGTTGTGACCAATTTTTAACCTGGACACTGCAGCCACTCTTACAGACTTTTTATGTCTTTATACTACAACTGACCAGGAGGAAGTGCAAGAAAGGTTCCCAAGAGGACCCTGTGAGGCCTGTCCCAGGACAGGCAATGCCTCCTTGAGCTGGCAATGCAGGCTGAGGGAGGATGATCTGTGTGTAGTCCTACCACGCCCTCGGATGAGCGCTCCTCTTTCTATCATCTGACATCCCAATCTAGTTTGGCACCAATTAATGATGTAGCAAACAGCTCACATAAATGACAGCAGCAATGAGAGAGATTGTTGATTTACCACTAGAGATGTAAAAATTCACTCTGTGTTTGGAGCTGGGTGAACAACCGAGTTCTCTTAGATTAAAGGAAATGCTGTGGAATAAACATAATCTGGGACTTTAACGCATAATTAGAATAAGTCATTAATGTTACATGGAGTCAAACTGCCACATAACCTTGGTGCGGGTTCACATTAATTTCATTCCTAGATGCACATTTTCCCCTGGATGAACCAAATCCTTCTGTTTCTTCCAATTTATCCTGGTGAAAATACAAAACTAAGTAACAGTCACCCATCTAATAGTGCTCCAACATAGTTTTTATGTTTGCATAAAGTCAACATGCAGGGTAAGCCTTTTTCCAGAGAAAGAGTTCTCACAAAAGGCGAGGTTCAAGACATGCCAGAGCTCAGGCAGGACCTGCAAAGCTGGACTTGGGTGCTGTGGTGTGTGTGGAAGACCACAGAAAGTGACAGCAGTTGTCTCAGTTACTGGAACTTGGAGCAGGTACTGATCCAATAGGAGCACTAACAGGCTCCTTTACTCACCCTTTATTCAGTATAAGAGGATGCTTCCACAAATTAGATATTTTTGTTCATGGAGTTATAAGATGGCCTAACTCATCTCCATCAACACTGATATGTTGAATTTATCCAGCAATCCAGAACATAATTTATCTGCCTAACACAAAAAAATGTTAAGATAAGCTTGTCCCTTTTCCATTTGCTCTCTCGCATTCATCGATCTCATAAATTAAATGTCTTTCCTGTACTTAGGCATGGCCATGAAGCATCTCCCAAGGGTTTCTGTGGCAAACTGAGGACTCTAAAGTGACTTACCCAATATCTTTCCTAAGCTTGTCCCCAGAAGTGTCATACATGTGGTTCTTGCAGTTAGAAATACTTACAAGTAGTTCTACTGAGAGGTAGAACTTTCAAACTGATTTTTAGAACTGATTGTGGTGAAATAACAGCCAATATTAACAGGAGTGGGGATATGTTTTCCTTTGGAAACCACATGAAAACCAGAAGGAGACTGGCCTGAAAATGCTTAGCTTCTCTCTTGAGTAGTCATGTTTACCTTATGTAGGAATAGTTTATCTCATTTCACGTTCACTGGGGAAGCCACTTCTTGAATTGTACTCTCCAATAATTGAGGAGACGTGCAGGATTAGATCAGGATTTATAATGAGAGGAGAGCAGCCCTGAGGCAGATGCTCTTAAGCAGAGCTATAATTTACTGGCAACCTTATCTAAGATATGGTCAGTCAATAAGAAAGCCTCAGAGGACTTCAGGGTAGCCACAACGTCAATCAACCTGCTGATTTCTTCATAAGGAATACCAGCTGGTTACTAAAACCACAGGGAGCAGGCAATAAAAATGAAGAGCTAGGGACAGAATAATGATTTATTTCTAGTGGGAAACCAGGAAAAAAGTTTGAAACCTATTTCAGTTAATTGCTTGCTTTGCTGTCATTACTCCATTATTATTTGTAGCAGAATTGGTGACAAGAGACTCATGTGAAATTCTAAACTGATTAAGCTGAAATGGACCTATTGTGCTCACACTGTGCCTTCACTACCCACTGCTGAAGGCTCTGATACAGTGTTCCCCCTATTTTCTTTCTTGATTGTATACAATACACTCACACATCACAACCCAGCTTCTCAGCCATGGCTGGAAGTGCAGGCTATGGCACTGCCTTCCCCTGGGATTCTATCCCATTTACTTTGCCTCTTCAGCTTCTTCCCACAGCTCTCCCCATGTGTCTAGAGGACCAAGACAAGCACTCCCATGATGAATGACTCACTGAGAAAGAATCAGAGAGACTTTGAACTTATTTTAGTTCAACTTCCCCAGGAAGAATGACCCCAGAAATCCCAACTGCACGCAGGACCAGAGATAATCCAGGCAGAATTTCTTTGTGTGACTGCCTAAGATGGGCCTGAGCCAGCCAGGGATGCCATGCGCTGATCACAGACCAAGTTCTGGGGTGGACACACACTCCAGTGTGCAACCTGCCTGTTACAGTGAGAACCCAGAGTTCTGACTCCTGTTCCCAGAACTGCTACTAGCCCAGTGTGTTGGCTTGGAAGTCTCTGTCAACCCTACCACTTCTCTAAATCATCAGCCATCCTGTGGCTTTTTCTGTTTTTCTAGGAAATTATGGAAAACCAGAGCAGCTTGGCTATATTTAGGATTTCTAGGCAATCAGCAACTGTTGTGGTATAATAAACTGGGCTAATTTGCCCATGCAAGGGGATCTGCATACATTCAAAACTATTTGGGCATGTACCCACCAATTCTACAGAGCTTGCACAGAGGGTCTGAGAAACTGAACTTGCTCAGCTCTCTCTTCTTGGCACAGCATAACCCATGTTCATGGACTTCATAGGAAGTCCCACATAGAAATACAGAGAGCTCAACACCTAGAGAGCCAACTTTCTGCTTTAGATATCAAAGGCCAGCAGGTGGGTTTTTTTTTCCTTTTTTTAACTTTATTTTTAGGCATGGTGATCTCTAATTCTCCTGTTAACTTCAGCTGGGGTTGGCAGTTGAAATATTTTTCACTTCTAAATTAGACATGCTTATATATGGTGGTGATGGGCACGCTGCAAACACCATGATGATTGATATCTTACAGTACCAGCTACTAGGAGGAAAATTAACTCTCTCCCAGCCAAAACCAGAACAAGTTGTTAGGTTTAACCAGCACTTTGAGATCCTGTGATGGAAGATGCTGTAGAGTCTTGATCCACGTGCATGATCCTCTGCAAGTGTGTACCTGGCCCATTGAAAGTCTCTGGAGTGCAATCATTACTGCACAAAAGACAGAAATACAGCTACTTGTCCCTTGCAATTTGCATGTACTTTATGGTTTAGAGCATAGAGAATATCTGCCTTCACAGAAGAAAGAGCATTTGATTATTTCTTGTAGTGGGAAATGATACGAGATTGTCTGCTCCCATTGCTATAGGGCCACCCTGAGTAGAGTCTGCTAACAGCTTGTCATCCTGGGTAAATAAACCAGCTTGGGAATGGAAAAATTTGCCCAGCCTGCACAACAGTCCAGATGTGTCCTGGCTGGAGATAGGGACAGACCTCCTCAGAGGCTTTGTCTCACATTTTTCTGGGTCTCCAGCTATTACCGCTGGGAATCCCTGGGGAAACAGCTGGGCATATCTTTTTAGGCCCAGTTGAAGCAAAACTCCTCATGGACTCCACAGGAGCAGGAGCAGTTTCCAAGCCTTCATCAGGCTTTGTTGCTTCATCTCATCTAAGAGGCAGGCAGAAATACAGGCTCAGTCTAAATTAATTTGAGGGCTGTGGCAATTTTAGCAATGGCTTCATTAGCTGAATGAGGCTTTCTGTGTCAGACCTCACTCTAGAGAACTCAAAAGGGGAAGAATTCTGGTGTCATTACTTGCAGCACCTCAAGGCTTTGACCTTACAGAGGATGCCAGTGACACATTGTTGAGTCTGTTAAGAAGTTCTACATTACAACCCTGTGTTGGTCTGAGGGACAGCCCTGCTTCTCAGGAGCTGCTCCAAGAACAAAGTCCATCGATTGAGTGATAGAGATCAGAAGGCTTTTAATAAGAATATTTAGACTATATTTATAATGAAACGGAGAGATGGAAAAGGGAGAAAGATCCTTTCAGCCTGCTTGGCTTCTGGGATCCTCTCTGTCTGTCTGTCTGTGTCTGTGTGAACAGAGAAGAAGTGTCAGTGTAAAATTACAAAGTATAAAAACAAATCCCAAAATAGAAGTGTTTTTCTTTGGCCAAAGAAACAATCTGAAATATATGAAAAAACAGTGCAACATGTAGAAGAAAGAGCAGCTGTGATATGTATATCTTATCAAACTGAAAACAATCCGACAACTTCAAAGCTGCAAGAACCAGTGAGGCACAAAAGTGCCTAAAGAAATCTTCTCAGGGTTAGCAACACACCTGTAAATGTATGTTTGAGGATCTGATTTCCCCAGAAGAGTGCTGTGGAATACTAGGCACTGTGTATCTGTATTATACATAGGATGTGTATCCTTTCCAAAGATCCTGTGTCCTTCAGGATCAAACTGACATGTAGGCTCAGAGATCTTGGTGCGTGCTTGCCTGTGCCAGTGCCAGGGGCACAGTCTGTGTTACTAGAATGATGTAAGATCACTATAATGACATGAGAAGGCAAACAATGGCACATAAAAATGGCAAGGTTAAGGGAGATTAAGAGCAAGATTAAGGTGGCCAGAAAACAACAACCCAAGCATATATATCGTTTTCTGGCCTAATCTTGTGAGACCTTGAGGTTCTAAAGGTCAATACCTAATTTTGTCTGAAGATGAACCTCGCTTAGCGTCTTCCATCTGCAAGTTCAAACTGTGTCAGCAAGGAAGTCACACTTGTCTTTTGTTCTACTAGATCAGAACCTGAGGCAAAATGACTTATTTCAGGTTGCCCAGTGAGTCAGTAGTGGAGGCAATATGAGAAGCTGGGTCTTAAGTCTGAGCAGAGGGAGTGAAGAACAGCTCTTCAGAGGCCAGACTACAGGCAGGGATAAAATCAGTCTCCAAAAAAAGTGATCAAATGAAACTGTGCTGTTGGAAGGTAAATTAAATCCCCTTTTTTTCTGCAGCCTGGGGCATGAGCATGTTTTGGATCCAGTTGTGTGACATTAATCACAGTATGGAATATTTGAGCCAAAGGTCAGCCACAGGGGGCCAACTATTAACATACGGGATTTATCTGTCTCCATGTTCCATAAAGATGCAGCATGCTGGATAATTAAACTTCTGAGTGCCAGTGTGGAGTGTAGTCTGGCTTTTTCCACTGCTCTTTGTGATTCGATCCAGAACCATTTCCTTTCACTGTATGCTCAGAAGGGGAGGAAGCAAAGGTGGCATCCTGATCTTCATCATTAACACACAGGAAAACTTGGAGGAAATCCCTTTTATGCCCCTGGCTTTGTGTAAAGAAAACTCTGAAAGCTCCGAAGTCATATTGTTCAGCTCCTATATATATATTCATCCATCTATGTGCATAGCAGATGTTTCTTCAAATACTTAACTGATGTTTCTGCAGAATTATGGTATGGAAAAACATTCATAGCAACCTGCATTCCAGTTGATTTACTTCTATTAAATTAAAAATCTAGGAAAAAAATTTCATTTAAAGTGGCTACAGGGGAATAAAGAAAACCACAGTCTACTGTGATTGAAGGCAGTACTTCCCCGCATTATATAGAATAAAAATCCTGGTGTACAGGCAGCACTTAACTCCTGTTTGCAAAGGGGAGCGAGCAGGCAATGGGGAGGCATTTTGCCACTCTGGGTGAAGAAATTACACAAAGCTAAAGAAATTCTGAGGAAGGCATCTAGCTGAAGCTGGTCAGGTGCTGCCATGTACAACCAGCAGAAGCACTTCCAAAGCAACTAATCCAGTTCTAATACAGACATTCAGGATAGAAGGCACAAATCTCCCTCTGCAGGTACCTGTCTCTAACCCAGCCTTCATGACCTGCTTAGATGAGATGTCTGCTGGCAGCCAGCTAAAACTAAGCAAGGGGAATCCCACAGCAGCTGACTCCACTTGTGTCTGCCCCTGTAAAATACTCCACTTTGTTTCTGCTACAGTAAAATCATTCTTACTATCATTTAAGGTTATAACGTGGTAACACTCAAAGGCTAGGTATGGTGCGGGCACGGCATCAAATGCAATTCCCTGCCTCACAAAGAGGGATTTAAATTAAAGGATGATTTTGCTTTTAATTCTGCAGTTTGACTAAAAAGAAATACAAACAGCAAGAGACAATTAAAATACATAATACTTGATTCATGAGATATCAAAATGCCAAGTACATACTACATATGTCCCATGACAATCATATGATAGAATGTCTATGCACTTTTGGCTATAATATTAATAAGAAGGAAATTTTTTCATGTTAAGTATTTCCAGTGAATCATTCTGCCTGAAGTGCAGCCAGTTTATTAATTTTTTTATTCCAATACACTGCTTTTAATTTAAAATAAAATGGTAATGTTTTACATTTATATATTGCTTTTCATCTAGAAAGATCCCTGAGGCTTTTTCAAGCACTTTCCAGAGTTTCAGTACCCACAGTGCTGGGGGGAGAAGGCTTGTCAAGAGTAAAATGTAGTTGTGGCCAAATTTCTTCATCACATGAACCATGGACTGTAATTTTCATGTGGTCAAAAGCCAAGAGGCACATACGATGTGCCTTAAAGAAGGAATAGGAATTCCAGGAATCTGAGTGGCTCACAGAGGGGAGACAATGCTGACCACTCATGTGTTCCTCTCTTAGGGGCTGCAGCTGAGCTGGTCTGACTCATTGCCCTGCCAGAGGTCTGGAGTACCAGGCAGCTGTTGCACCAAAACCAGGCAATGGCATGACTCAAGTTATCCCTTAAATTGCTCGTGAGATGTTTGACTCAGAACTAGCATTTGACTGCTGTCTTTGATGAGGCACTGAGTGAGGAATTAAGACAACAGGACAACAGCTCGATCTCAACCATTGCTGGTCTTCAGGTGTGTCCTTGGTGAGTCCTTTCAGCTTTCTGTCCCTCACAAAAATCTTTCCCTTTCTCGCTTATGTACAACAATATTTTTCAGGTCTGGATACAGCCATGGTAGCTTAGGGGTTGCACAGCATTACAGTAATTTCACAAAGCACAGGAGAATCGTGTGTGTGTTGACTTTGTTAAATCTGCACCTGCCAACGATGCAACATAACCACACACTTAAGCTGAATGTAACTCTGGAACAAAACACCATGAAAAATGCCTGTGCTCCTTTGACAAACCACGGCAAAAGACCCAGAGTTGTTTTTTTTTTTTTTGTCTTTGCTTCAGAAAAGTGTTACATTCCATTTAAAGGTGTGGATGTGCAGGATCTGCTGGGAAGACAATACACATGACAACAAAATATCTGAGCTGAGCAAGGGTTGGGAAGAACTGATGTAAAGCATCAGAGCAGGGACAACTGCCTGTGCAGTGTCTAAGGCAACTGAGATAAAAACTTGATCACGGCTACTACAAAGTGCCTTTAGAATACAAATGGTTAATGCTTGCATACTCAATGATACAGAGAGGTCCGTAAGGTCAAGAATGCAAAAGATAGGGAAATACAGAATTCTGCTGGCCTTGCAGTTAATTTTATTTCATTGCTGTTTGCAATTTTCTGGCCATAAACTACTTCCCCCCCTCACATGCTTCAGATGGAGGGTTGTTCACAGACCAGGGAACTAATCAATATTTATACTGCCTCATCCATCCGGGCACATAATTTTACCACATTTATTTAAAAAAAAATTCAATTTTTATGAGGTTTTTCTCCACACAGTGACCATGAGCACCATATGCAGAACAACTATATCTCACAACACTCCTGTAATGGAAAGAGTGCTGGGGAATGAGGCTGCCCATTTCCAGGGCTGACAGTGTGAACATGGACAACAACAAATGGCTGTCCAACTTGGCATGTCACAAGAGACTTTTGGAGGCGCATTGAGTATTTTTTTAACATTTCATCTGTTCACAGGACAGCTCTGATTGTGTATGTTGGTGCTTGGCAGCAGGCTTGAATTGAACCAGATGTGACAATGGCCACTGCTGCCCTGTAATTCATCTATTTCCTAGGTTTCACCCCGGCTGCTGTTTATTCCTAGTGGAAGAAGAGTTGCACACAAAGACCTGAACAGTCTTTTAGTACATACTAGCACTCCGGATTTCAGCCCTGCTTTACAGAAAACGTGGTTCTCCCAACTCACTCGCTGCCCTTCCCACCCTGGGGCAGCGGGTTATTTAGGATAAATTCGGTGGAAATAGCACCATCTACTGAGCACCCAACATCTCTTCCTGCTGGGACTTCTGAGGCTGGGGGTTTTGCAGGGGAAGGGTCTGTCTTCGCAGCCCAAGGGACACCGAATGCTCAGCTCCTCAAATTACGGAGCTCCCCAGATCAGGCTGCAGCTTTCCGTCCCTCAGATGACTCAAGCCGCTGTGCTGTGATTCAAGTAATCTGTTTTGAAGAAACGCAAAATAATCCCAATGATAAATATACAAAAGAAATCTATTTAATCCTAGTGTGTACCCCAGTGTGTAAACACACATTTCATCCCCAAATATCTTTCTTTGTTTGGGTTCATTCCCAAAGTCTGTGCACGCTATGCCGTGTCCCAGGTTCTCCTTCATGCCTCCATCGTGTAGTGCTTACTCGGAGACAGATTTTGGGTGCACTGAACACGTTTTGGCGGGCTGGCCGTGACCTCTTGATCTCCGACTTGGATGGGGATCTTAACTGGAATATCCACAGCGACAGAGCTCCGGGACACGGGAAGGAACCATTCAGGAAAGTTAAAGACAGGCACAGCTGGGAGATTTTCTTCCATGCAGAGAGAGGTGGCTCCCGCAGGTGAGCGGGACTGCTCAGGGGACCCACGGCCCCAGCAGGACTTTGAGACTCACCCGTGGCTGCCCCACGCGCGTTGTGCCTCTCGGGGCGGGGCGGCGCGGCGCTGAGCCCGTGCAGCCTGGCCCAAGCCGCCACACAGGCCTCGTTTTTCCCTCGTTTCCCTCGGGATTTCCCCCCAGCCATCCCCGCCACCCCGGATTTTTCCACGCCTGACAACAAAGGAGGCGGCGGGGCGGCCGCGGCGGTGACTCAGCG
>VZTN01015920.1:141342-297009 GCA_013400515.1 Erpornis zantholeuca
GACAGAGCCGCCCCGCCGAGGTAGGTTCTGTGTCTGCTTCGCACACAAAGGCGCTGGCGCGGAGGGACGGGATATCCCAGCCCGGGGGAGCTGAGGGACGGCGGCTCCCGGGGAGGAGACGGGGGAGCGGCGGTTCCCGGCTGGGGGGTCATCCGCGCCTTCCTTCGTGAAGGGAAACACGGGGAGTTCGTCGTGGCTCTGCCTAAATTAAAGGGGGAGCAAGCAGAAGGGTGCCCGGGGGTGTGCGGGGCTCCGGCGGTGCTGCCTGTCCCGCCGCCCCCTGCGGGTGTTCTCGTGGCCTTGGAGCCGGTGTGTGTTCGGTGTGTCCGTGGGGTGTTCGGCGCGTTCTTGGGGGCGGCTTTGATCCTTTGGTGACTCTTGCAGCCGTGGGAGCACCCCCATAGTCCCTCCGGGTCCGTGGGTCCAGGCTGGCAGGATTGGGGGAGTGGGTAGTGATGGATGGGTAGAGGAGTGTGAAAAGCAAATAAAAATTATAAATATTTTATTTCCTATGGACATTCAGAGCAGCTGAACTTCTGGTGTGGGCAGTGGATGTGTCCTTACAGATCTTTAAAACAAGTAGAAGCTGGGAACGGGACAAGCCCCAAGGAGCTGCATCTCCTCTGCTCTCACCGCTCCCACCTGGGTCTGTCACAGTTTCCCTCAAGGACCCCGAGAATCCAAATGTCCAAGTTTTCCTATGCATTGGGTTAAAAGGCTGCACAGGGAAAGGGAAACTGCACAGATAAGTACGTTTTGGGGGTGCATAAGGAGAAGGGGTGCAATACAGAAGCTTCGTGTGCCTGAAGTACTTGTTTGCTTCAGCCATTGAATTTTTTCATAGCTTAATGAGTTCTGGCATGAATCGATACTGTGCAAATGTGGTGTACAGCCGTGGAGCTGTGTGGCTGGCGTTGGAGCAAAGTCTGGCCCTCTAAGTCCAGGGCATGCTTGTGGCAAACTCGAGAAAGCGGCAAGAACATGTGAACTTGTGGGATTTCGTTGAGAATTTGCATGGTCAAACAAAAATGCAACAAAAGGAGGAAAACATGCTTCTGTGTGAGCATAGTGTGGTCACAGTGTGTAGTTTGTGGTGGGGATATTGTTGAATAACTCTTGCAGTGGAGCAGCTCCGTGTTGTTGTACATATGTGTGTGCGCTGAATCCTGTGCCACCAGTCAGGACATTTCACTTTCATTGACTTGGCTGAGAAGTAGGAGTGTGGAAGGGCATTGCTGAAAATGAGAATGATTGCTTGTGGATCTGGTAGGCAATTTGGGAGGCATTTAAAATGTCTTTTAATTTCCTTGTGATGTGAGCAGGACAGTGGCAATCTGTTGCTTTGTTGATGGATGCTGCTTTGATGATGATGTTGCTTTGTTTGTTTTTCTAGCAATATATGGACAGACAGTGTGAATGTGACGGCTGCTGGTTTGGTGTTGGCAATATTTGCTCAGGGGCGATAAACAATTGTTTGCTGTGCTTTATTATGAAGAACCAGAAATGCCCCATATCTCCTGAAACAAAGCGTTTCTTGTCTTAATGCAACCGTGGGCATTTCATGCTTGGTATAGTTCCACTGGTGATGGTGGAGTTTTTGCCAGGGATGATTTTGTCAGGTGAAATGTCACTAGTGCATCCATAATGCTCAAGAGTAGTGTCGCTATATTGTCTTCACCACTTGAGCATTGTTAATTAAAATGGCATGCTGATGCTTCCCAAGAGCTAGAAGTGGGAGACTTCTCTCATCAGATCCTCACAGTACT
Organism: Erpornis zantholeuca; assembly: GCA_013400515.1. Taxonomy (NCBI): domain Eukaryota; kingdom Metazoa; phylum Chordata; class Aves; order Passeriformes; family Timaliidae; genus Erpornis; species Erpornis zantholeuca. The sequence continues at coordinate 143,109 of VZTN01015920.1, forward strand.
TTCCCTCCTGCTTTCTCCTTTCTGCTTCAGATCTCATAGCCCTTAATTTATTCTTCATTCTTTTTCAGTCTTTGCATCTTTTTTCTCTCTTCAAAATTAAGAAGTTTCTCTGAAGTCCAGTTCACCTCCAAGCATTTAAAGGTTTTGAGACTGTGTTGAACCCCTGCACCACCCCTGCGCGACTGGGTAAGTGAGGAGCTGTGTGGCAGCTGCAGGTGGGAGATCTTTCTCGCACATGTTCTCCTTCACGATCTGATTTGTGTGGTGGCTCTGGTCAGTGCGTTTGCTGAAGTGGCAGATTGTTTGTCAGAGTCACGCAGTGGAACAGCCTGGCTTGAGAGAGAGCAGTAGACTGGGCTGGGGGTGGGGGAGTCACTCAGTTTTTACACACAGCCCATACTCAGGACGTTGAGAAATAACTGGTTTTGAGAACACTTCTTCACGACATCAGTAAGGACAGGGAAATTACCTAAAAATTGGAGCAGAAGGAAAAATGGAGAAAGAGAGAAGGAAATAATCATGTTTGCTAGCTGTGGGAAGAAGAGTGGAACTGTTTAACCAGTAATTGGCTCTAACAGAACTTTGGCTCTATCAAAGTTTCAAAGAAAATATTTTATTGAATAAAGCTATGTTATCTTTGTATGTGGTTAACAGTATTAAATACATGTGGCCAACTCTTAATCTGTTCTGGGGCTGTGGTAGTTGTAAACAGAGCCAGCCTCAATGCTCAGCTTCTGCTGAGCCGTTTTGTATTTGACATCTCTGTGTTATACAACTTTGGATCTATTTGTATCTCATAGGAACACAAAAAGAGCATGTCTGACACAGCTCAGGGCTGATACTGTTCTGACACAGTATCAAAGAGCAATATATGACCGTCTCACTGTGAAGGGGAAAATAATGTGCTTAATGCTTCAACTCAGTTATTTGTCTAAAGTTTGTTCTGGTTTGACCAGACCTGGTGTGTTCTTGTCAGTGAAATATGGTTTGCAGCACAACATAAAATTGCAAAATGCCTGCAATTCTTCTGTGTTTACTTAAAAAGCATGTAAGTTGGGATTTTCATGTTTCATTTTGACATAAGACAGTGGAAGGATTCAGCTGTGGAAAGAGAATTGTTCACATGCTAACTTACACCCTAAAGCTGCAAATTTGACAGGAAAAATATTTTTTTTAGGAGAATGATAACTTACCTGTTTAGAACTACATTTATCAGTGATACTTCCATGTCTTGCATGCTCTTTCCAGGCTTGTCTTTGTGAATGCTTCATTTATATTAATCCTTCTGAAGCCAAGCAGAAGCGGAAAGGTACCTCATCTTCCCATCATGGGGAAGACACCTTCCCTTTGCAGATGGGGAATAAAAGCATAAGCAAGGAAATGAGTTGCCTGTGACCACACAGGAACTGTGTAGTGGTGCAAGAACTTGAATTTGCGTGTCCTGAGCTTGTTGGCAAGCATCGAAATGAAAGTACTGCCCCTGCCAGAAGGAGTGGGAGAAGAGGCACAGACCAAAACGCACAGTGTGAAAGCTGGTTGGGTTACCCAGCTGTGATGCACTCAGTGGTTGACTGCTCTTCCATCACCACCATGCATGTTGGTGTTTGTTAGACTGTGGAAAACACAAGGGTTTTGTAGTGAGAAAGATGTCCCAAGTATCCTTAAACAAAGATACTTGGGACATTTTTCTTCTCCTTTCTATACTTGCCTTTAAGTGGTAGCTGCTGTTTCTACAGATGGGTCTCTGGCTGGGTCTTTGTCGAGGTCGTTCATCTGTCCCACTGTACAGTTGTGTGTGAGCAGGTGCCAGCAGAAGGGCAGAGGAGACTTTGCAGAGCCAGGTGGGTCATGGCAAGACCAGGACTGCCTTTCTGGGACCCCAGCAGCTGGGTGAGGTGGTTTGAGTGCAGATTCCCAACCTTGTGCTTTTTTTTTTTTTTTCAAAGTGGTTTCTAAAGGGGTGGCAGCTCTTCCTTGTGCTAAGCAGGTAGCTTAGACACTCAGGGAGCTGCTCTTCTGCTTTGGGGTGTTGGTGTGAAGGGCTGTGGGTGTTGCATGACAGCAGGGAGTGGCCCGTGGTAGTTCTCCCGTGGCAGAAATCTTTTGGGGTTATATGAGCAGGAGTACTGATGTCTGTGAAAAAAGGAAGGATGTGGTCTTTTCTTCCCTTTTCTATGTAATTTGAAGCACGGGAGATTACCTGCTACCTCTGTGCTCTGTCGCTTTGGGAAAGTTGAAGTAACGCATTTCCTTACAGCATTGCGGTTGATGCTTGACAGTTATAATTGTGAAGTTAGTCCTGTTTGTAACTTTGATTTCAAAACATCTTTTGTGCTGACAGCCTACATTTGCTTAGGCCAGTGCTGTAAGTTTTGTGCAATGAAGGGTGGGACTGTCACAGGTGGGAGAGCAGTGTTTGCAATTGTGTCTACAAAAGAGTAAGTCCCAGAGATTTTGGAGCATTTGTGGGCAGTGCTGTCTGCTGCTCTGTATCACATTTTAAAGTAACTTTTGAAATCAATATTTCCTCCACTGGTTTAGCTTGGGTGTGTAGCTGGAAGGGCAGGTTTTGTGGTGACTTGGTGCAGTTTGCTTGTAGCATAGCTGTAGTTTGCAGTGGAGTTTGAGTCTTCAGCAGGTCATCAGCTTGCTTAGGTGGGACAAGGATCCTAGCTTTATGATGTCATCTGGGAGCACAAATGCAATAACCATTGCCTTGTTTAGCTTTATTTATCCTAGAAGCAAAACTCTTGGATTTGCTTACATTTTTAAAATGTCTTTGACAACATGAAGGCAGAAGGTTGCCTTTTGTGCACATACATGCTCTCTTCAAAGAAACAGTCCAGTCATCTAGGAACAGTGGACAAATCCCTTTCATTTAAATGAGCTCAATTCCTTTATTTTTACACTTACATTGGGAATTTTGGCAGCATATGTGCTTTCAGGATGAACTGTAAAACCTCCATGCTGTCCTTTAGTAAATCTCAGCTGTTTACATTTACAGCCTCTCTGTGTGAGCTGCATTAGAGTCCTGTAGAGAGCTTGTGATGATGAAGTATGAAAAGTGCTGCTGCTATGAGGGGTGTTTTAATATCCTGGAGAGCAGCGCTGCTGCGTGTTGTAGGAGAATGAGTCTTATTTTTACCTTCTACTGGGAACTTACTTACCTTTCTTGTAAGCTGGAGAGCTGAAACCCAGAAGTGCTTCTGAAGGAGAAACTGCCCTCATGTTTCGCTTCATCTGCAGCAGTCCCTCTGCTTTGTAGTCTAGTATATTTTAGGCAGGGGAAACTAAGTCTTGAAAATGTTATTGTGTAGAGGGGAACTCACTTTGAGCTACTTTTACTTACTTGAATATCAAGAGTTCTTCTGTGCCCCTTGAAGGGTGTCCAGTTCAGCATGCTTGTGCCCACTGGTGCTAACTCAGTCAGCAGTGTCTGCCCTGAAGGGGAGGCCAATACTGCCCATCAAAGGTATTTCAACAGTCATGCCATTCAGTGGGTTGGCGAGAGGAGGATGATGATGGCAAATAATAGAACAATTCCTTTCATTCCTTGCCTGTGCAGGGAGTGGGCATCAGACCTCATGTACATACACAGGCTTTTTTTGTTCTGGTGCTAATAATAAAGAGAGTTCACAGCTCCGAATAGCCAGGACGATGTGACGAGAAGTGGGTCAAGACCATTCGTGTGTGCATAACTGCATTCCTAATCTAGGCCAGTGCCTGTGCTGGGTGCTTCTAAACAAGCTGAAAAGATTTCAGGGAAGCTGGAGTTTATGCTGTCAGCTGGGTGAAGTGCACCTCTAGCTGACTGAAGCACTTAAGGACACGGCTCAGAGTGAATGGTCTGGAGTAGCTTTGCATGTTAGAAGGACCATAGAGGTACAGCTTTACTGTTTAGTACCTCTCAAGAGCGAGGAGTTTAGGTCAAAGTAAATCCTGCCATCTTCCTGGCAGGATGACTAGCTGACCAGTCCTTCAAATGTGCACTGCTCTGCTATTTCACTGAAATATATCTCTGCTACCTCAGTTTCCTCTGAAGCGTCACCGAGGACAAAGATGACTTGCTGAGTGTCACATTGCATTGCTGCCATGTCCTTCAGACTTGCTGCAATGGTTGAGCTGCTTGGTGCCCTTCAAGGAAGAGTGGGTGCTTGGCCTCACCCTGAGATGCAGTTTGGGGCTTGGCTGCTGGTAGAATAAGAAAACCAGTTTTTATCTGAAGCCACTGGGATTTGTGGACTTTATTTTTGGAGAGAATAGAGAGGAGGACTTTTATCGGGTTATGATTTCTTTCACGGTTCTATGGTTGGGTTTGGTTTTTTTTCATCCTAGGGCTTTTTGAGGTTACTTGTCTGTGAAGAAGATCTATGACATATAAGGCAAGTGGTAATACACTTGTTTAACTCTCATAATACCTGGCACATCACTGCTGCTCCCTGAAAGCAGTCTGTCAGAAATTTGTAACCCTGTTCAGATGAAAATGGAGGAAAGGATACAGAGAGAATCATGGTAGTTTGGGGATTTTCTTTGGCTGGAAGGTGATGGCTTGGTATTTCTAAAAGAAAACCAATCCTTTTTTCCAAGCCTCAGGTACATTTGAGGCCGTACCTGTCTAATGTGCAGAAGCAAACAAGTGCTGGGGATTGTACCCAGCATGTCAGGGGTGTGGGCAGTGGCTTTGCCACACAAAGAGGTGACCTTTGGAAGGTGAGCATGGCTTGCCTTGGCACTGTCCCACCATTCTCCTGTGTCCTTTGTCATAGTGAGCAGCGCAGTGACACAGTACCTGATCAGAAGTGCTCGGGCACATGGAGTCTGGTGTGTTCTGGAAAGCAGCCCTGGCTACACCAGGGTTGTCCTGTGAGTGGTTTGTTACCACAGATGGCAACTGTGGGAGCCAGTGACTCTCCAAAGGCAATGTTAGCTTGCCCATTACTCTTCATTTATCTGTTTGTTCTTTCCAAGTACAAGAAGACTGAGCAAGTAATAAACTTCTTACAGAAAATATGAGCAAACATATTCTTCCTTTTTCAGAAAATACCTTGAAAGCAAGCTTTAGAATTCAAGAAAATTAATGTCTCTGAAGAGCAGAAAGCATTTATCTCTTGGTGTGAAACTAAATCCTGTTGAAAAGATTTAAAAAATATTTTTCTGAAATATAGCAACTAGAAAGCCAGTCTTGAGGCTTGTAATGAAGACCAGAGTTTGCGAATGTCTGTGCCTGTCAGTCTTAGGTGGTGGATTTTGTTTAAAAGGCCAAAGTATGTGTTACAGATGCCATTTCATCAAAAATCTCTTTTGGGAAAGCTCCAATATGAGTTCTTGGGCCTGACTTGCTTTGTCTGCCGTTAATGACTGATTCAACTGGGCATAAAGAGGGAGAGGTTAGAGGCATCACCTGGCCATGTTAAATGCTACATCCTTTTCCTAATTGGGCAAAAGTGCTGTTCCTTCAAAGTTTCTTCTGTAAATCCAGTTTATTGAATGTGCAATGACTGGTTTGGTTTTGGTTTGTTGGTTGGGGTTTTTTTTCAGTGTAGTATGTAAGCAAAATAAAAAAAATTTCTTTGCTTGAAGATTTGAGGGTAAGTTAGCATGTGAAGTTAGAAAATAAGTGTGCCAAAACAAACTTGTTTTGTTTTTCAGTGGCCTGAGGGCCCTTCCTGCTTATCACTGCTGTAAAGAGATAGTCTCTGTCCTGAAGAACTTAGAGTTTAAGTAAGGGTGTATGAATGGATATTAGAGACACAAAAAGGTGAAGCATGTTGGTGTGAGGGTTGAAGTGGAAAAGCTTTTCTTGCACTGAATGCAGCTGCTTTGATGGAGAGACAGATTTTTACTTAAACTTCCAGTGTAGCATTATGTATCTGTATAAAGCTGCTTCATTGAAGTAGGGCCTACTTTTTCTTTATAGAAGCACTAAAAAAGCATCTCCTCACCCATGTGCCTATTTCCAGGTAACTAATAGGATTAACAGATCCAAGACAACATGTTCTTTAGGTAAATGTAATCCATTTGCCAGCTTCAGCCAAAAATATTGTAGGGAGGAGAAGCACTGGTCTATATAGTAAGGGCATAATGCAAGTTAGACCAGTGCTTTTTTCCTGGAAAATTTCTGGAACTGGTGTCACTTTAATTGTGTAATTTTAGAGCAGTTGACTCTAAAACTGGGGGCCAGCTCAAAATGCAGTCAGGGGTCAGTCAGGTCAGTGATACTGGGATACGTTTTTAAAGGAACTGGGAAAAGAACTTCAGGATGGGGAAGTATTTAAGTCCTGGGGGACTTCTTGTATGCTGTGGCAGTGGGCCATATGGATACCTAAGTAGCTAAATTTTTTTGCTTAAATTGTAATTCCTGTGTCTGTCTAGTCTCTTCCTAATCCACTGCCATGATTTCCTGTGGCTAAGTAGTTCTTCCTTCCCCCAAAGCTGTCCCAGTCTTGCTAGCATGGGATGACTGCAGGCAGCTTCTGCCAGGGAGAGGCTCTAATTTCTGTGGTGCTGAGGTTGTGATGGGCTCAGTGTGTGACATGCAACAGCTTTGCCCCAGAAGGCTACTCAGGTTTATATTGCTGTGCTAATTAATATCTCAGTGTCTGGTGTACAAAATTCTTAATTGCTGAAGCATCCTCAGATCAGCTTTCAGTTTTCCAGAGCATTTTAGTTTTTATTCTCCACCACAGAATTATGACAGAAAAAGGAGACTGGTTGCTGAAAAACAGGTGGTGTCACCTGTTCTACTTTTCTGAGGATTTTTTTTGTATTGCTGGAAGGCTTTGTTTTAATGCTTAATTCTTTTGACTGCCAGCATCTGATGGCATACAGGGGGAGTGCTGTATGTGTAATGCCTGTTCTGTGCACTGAAGGCAAGAGTTTAGAATGAGCTTTAAAGTAGAGGAGTGTGTGCTTTCTAAGACTTTATTCCTTCCAGCACTGAAATTAAATTAATGAACCAAATTGGGCATGGCATGTATTGATAAAGTGGTGCTTTGTTAAATGACTGCTCTAAAGGACTGTTTCAACCCCTTCCTCCCATTTTAGTATTGGATCTTAATCTCTTTATTGCAAGAAACATCAGCACTAGTAGAATCAAGAATTAAAGTTTGAGCCAGTGGTGAGTTCATTTATTCCTGTCTTATCTCTAATGATGAAGAAGCCTCAGCTGATTTTCTGCTCAGGTTTGATGCTTCACAAGGCTTGAGTTTAATCTTTATTTTATCTCCAGAATCTCACTTTGGTTTAGGGTATTTTTTCTCCCAAATAGGAAGCTAATTAATGGACTTGTAAAACAGGCACAGATGTAGTTAATTTACTTTGTAAGTGCAGATGTTTCACGTGCAAGGAAGTCAGGCAAAGATTGGATTTAGAAAGGACCAGATTACAGACACCAATCAACAAAACACTGCATCTCACAGCAAACTTAATGCTGTAAAAGCAGTGACATAAGGAGCTCTTACTCCTCTGTATTATCCTGTAGGAACAGGAGTGGAATAAAATTCTGTACTATAATATACAGTCATTCAGATTCCTAAGATTAAATGTTTCTGTAATAAATGCATTTTTTTTTTTAATTGTCATAGTTAGGATGCCATGAACTCAGCTCAGGGTAGCATGGTTTGCTACATGAGAGGCTTTTGAAGTGTACTGTAGGAAATGGTCTCCTCGAGGAAGGAAAGGATAGGAAACACAACAAGCCATTTACAAAAATTACAACCATTCCAGTTAATGTAGGTAAACTGGGTCATTTTTGCATAGAATTTTATGGAATGGTGTATTTGCAAAACTAACTGTGTCAGGGTAAACACATATTTCCAATATCTATTTAAAGTACATAAATATTTATCATTGTCCTTCTTTTACAGATTAAGAAACAAAGGCTGAATTGATGCCTAAAGCTATAACTAATGAATGCAAGGATAGAATGTGAACTTGGGACTTTGAACCAAGAGAACAACAAACAAGATGAAACACTGCAAATAGAAGCATAATGAAAAGATAATATAAACATTATATTTCAATCATAAACTCACTACCCCAATATAGAAATCATCTTCCCATAAATGCCTTTAGGCAAGTAAGCAACCTAAAAAACTACTTTGTACTGAAAACAGAATCTGTTTAGACCAGATCATTTCTTACCAATTTTGTGCATGCAGCATTACCCCCATTAAGCTTGTTGCTTCTGGGAAAATTCCTAAAGACAAATTTGAATTTAAATTAAATTTTCAAATAATTCGTGTTCAAATGAAGAGAACCAGGAAAATTTACACTTCATCATGAAAAGCTGCAGCAAAATCGTGCTCAAATTTTCCTTTATTTATCTCCCAGGATTGGTGTGAGTCAGCCAGAGCCCTGTACCAATTGTGGGAATGGAGCTGACTCAAAGACAAGTGGTTGGCATCATTTTATGGGATGTCACCAACTGCAGCTTCATTGAATGTGAATTTTCCTTCTGTCTTGGTCAAATGTCGATTTTCATTGCAATTTTGGCTGAGCACAACATAATTTTTTTCTTTTCCTTTTGATAAGTTCCCTGGATCACAGGGGCCACCCAGGATCATTAGTTTTTTTAATGGAAAGGACAGTGCATGTCCAAGCACAGTTCTTACTTCTCTAAATTGCATGGTCCTGGGGTGGTAGCACACACCTGGTCACCACACCACTCTAGGGTTTGTGTATTTTGGAAGAACAATGTAGTCCTGTAACAGGGTTTGGGGTTTCTCTCCTCCTTTTCTGGATATTAATTTGGAAGGAATATTGGAAAGAATTCATTGCAGTATCTATTTATTGCAGTGTTTTCGGTCAATGCCTTTGTGTCACTGGTGAAAATTGAGAGATAGGGAGGTTTAAGTGGCATTTCTATGTAAGTTTAAGCAATTTCAGACTTCTGTAATGATATTTTTTTGTTTCTAAATGTGCTAAGTTAAAAGCAGAGCAAACATTTCCTAGTTTTCTGGGCTTCTAAATGTCTCCTATACTGGATGTTGCTTGAATTGTGTTCCTTTGCCTGAACCGTCTTGTTTGTTCTGGTGTTTGTGATTCATTTGAATGTGCACTAGCCAGCACTTGAATAATGGAAAACCTAAAGTAAATAAATGATAGTGCCTGCTAGAGAATCAGAAGGTTCTACAGTGAGCCATGGTGCTCTTTAGAACAATTTAAATATCTTCCTGTAAACAAAGTGTTGAATGAAGAGTTGTTGAATGGAAGTTGAAAAGCTTGAATCATTCAAGTTTGGGACATTGAAAGTCTAGACTAGATTTAAGTGTTATTAATATAAAGTTCTTAGAAGGGACTAGAAGAGCACTCTGAGAAGGGCTTTCTTTACCTTTGCCTAAGGTTTATAATTTAATCTAGGGTTTGGAGGTTTAAACTGAGTTTATTCTCATTGCAGCAGAGTTACAGTTTCTTCCCATATATGGCAATTTTTTAAAGGTTAGTAGGGTTTTTTTTTCCTTAAAGTGAAAGATACTTTGGATTGTAGATGCCAATTCTGTAAATTAACAAACAACAGGAAATTTGTAAAATGACTGGAAGTGGTTCTTGAAAGATTCTGAAATTTTAATAATGTTCATCACGTTGATGATGTGTTTTTCTAATAGAAGAGGTATTTGTATTTTAAACTGGAATAACTTTGGCTTCTGGGGATTTTATTGTTTGTTTGTGGTGGGGTTTTTTGTTTTGTTTTGGGCTGGGTTTTTTGGGGTTTTTTGGGGGTTTTGTTTTGTTTGGTTTTTTATGTGTGTAATTGGTTTTGTTTTTTTTTCCTTAAATGTGCCCGAGAAGCCAGAACTGTCTTACAGAACATATACTTTCAGAAAGAATGAGGCAGGTAGGTACATTAGAGTTGATCCTTTCATCATGTTTGATAAAGTTTGAAAGAAAATGGGTCAGACTGCAATATTAGACTGTAAAGAAAGTGAAATATGAGGTAACTAAGAAAGAAAAAAGAGTATATCTGTTTGTACCATATGTATTTCTGCTACAGCCCGAAGCTGTACACTTTCTCTCTGAGCTGCATGAGATAAGCTTGTGTGAATTTTTCACTCCATCATTACAAACTTCACCTCCTCTGTGTTGCACAACTGTTGTCATACAGTTCACATGTGGTCGGTGTGAGGCTCCTCCAGTTTTGCCTTCCATAAACCTTGGCTTTGTTTTTCTGACAATTCATTTCCTGTTGATTCAAATTGTTTGTTTGTTGTTGTTTTTAACATTTTGCCAAAGGCTGTTACTTGCAATTGTTGTATGGCAGCACTGGACTGAAGCCTGTCACAGCCTGGACTCCTGGCATCTTTCATTGCTCAGCCATCAGTTTACATGAAGTTTAGGGAAGTTTCATGGAGGCTTCAAACCCCTTAAAAATTTGGCTGAAACTGGCCAAGAGTTATGGGGTGTGTTGCCTGTGCACAGTTACTTTATCATACAAGAAATCTAAGAAGGTTGTTTGACTTAAATTCCTTACCTGGCCTTATATTTGCTTCTTGGTTATGGAACAATCTCCCTGGATGTGTTTTTGCAGCTTAGCTTTGTACCCAGGGAACTCTCTGTGGTGGCTCTGGTTTTGCTGGAGCCATACTGATTTCATTAAGATGTGGGCATCAGAATAGCATCCTAGAGTCCTCCTACCTTCTGTGTAAATGCTTTACTACATGCTTGCTACCCCTTTAGAAAGGCTGTTGTGCAAGCAAACCACACCAATTTCTTTCAGCATTAACTGGCAGTTCGTGGGTAGCGAGTGGGGAACAGCAGATAATGCTTTGGTTCTTGCTGACTTTCTGACCAATGAACCACATGAAATTCTGTAAAGCTGGAGGCGGGGAAATAACCCAGTGTATTTCAGTCCCGTTATTTGGTTACAGCTGTAAAGGGTAATGTTCGTTTATCACTTCCTTCTAGAAGCTTTCTGTAACTGCATGAGCTGTTCCTGTAATTTAATGATATGTGCATCACAAAGGCTTGAAAATTGGAATGGATCGAAAACTCCTGTTACTTCAAATTATATAGTTGTAAACTGGCTGCAGGCCTTTGGGTTGAAAGACTAAGCATTGACTTCAACATACTGCTGGGTTGTAGCACAGAGAGATAAAAGTTGATTTTACATAAAGTGGAAACTTAGACGTGCTGGTATGGAACTCAGTAAGCCCATGGTGAATATATGTTGGCTGCTCACAGATCATATCATAAAGCAATTTATTTGTATCAGTGGCCTGTCACATCATGTAGGATCAATCTTTGCTTAAATAGAGAATACTTATTAAGGAAAGCTACTGCAGACCTGAGCTTGCATTCTAGCTGTGATATCTCTGTGGGCCAGTAACCACATGTTTTATCTGGTTTTCTTCCCAATGCACGAACATGCCTCGTGAGTCACACATGAAAACCAAATATAACAAGGTTTGATGCATTTGGCCAACTTGCAGAGTATAAGGATCTCATTATTTTTTCCTACTTCCTGCCTTTGTTTTTTTATTTGAAATGTATCTATCTAATTCCTCTTTAGCAGCCTAGGCAAGGTTCTTTCCCATTTCATCTGCAAATTAGTCTTTCTATGGGTATGGCTATGTTGAATGATGAATTTGGTTGTTATTTATTTATTTTTGTGGTAGCTTTTTTACTTGACTCTTGCAGGAAGTGACATAGTTACTTTTTCTTACTTTCTTTTGCTTGTACATCAAGGAAGATGAGGGTCACATTCTGCAGGGGAGGGAAAAAGGATATCAGAAATGTACCACTTACTACTATCAGTAAAACTTTAATTAACTAAATGCTCTGTCTGGCTCCTTGCCCACGTAATATATAAAAATCAGAGAGATTCTCCTAAGTCATTATTAGTAGTTATCAAAAATACTTATGTTTCCATTTACAGTGAAGTCTGATGAGGAACTGGCTGGCAAGTCTCAATATGCAAAGAAATCTTGGTTATTCAGGTTATGCATTTCCCTACATTTGCATGTTTGCACTGGCATACTAAAGAGTCACCTCAATCAAGCAAATCCATATTTAAAATTGCTTTTGTATATGCAAAGTATGAGTCCCGTAGCAGGATTCCTGTTGATATTCTTGTAAGGTATGCCCAGGGTTTGTAGCATCACAGAATGGTTTGTGCTGGAAGGGACCTTAAAGATCATCCAGTTGCAACTTATGGTTTGTGCTGGAAGGGACCTTAGAGATCATCAAGTTGCCCCTTACCACGGGCAGGGACACCTCCCACTAGAGCAGGTTGCTCAATGCCCCATCCAGTCTGGCCTTGAACACTTCCAGCATTGTCTGGATTTGCTGCAATATGGAGGATGCCATCTGCAAAACCCCTGGGAGAGGAGAGCACCTGTTGAGCAAAGCCTCTGCCTTGCCTTCTCCTGTACCATTAACGTGGTTTCTCTTGATACGATGTCTTGCTGCAAGTGCTGTTCACTACTCAGTCAGGATTTAACTGTCTGAGCAGGAATTGGGCAGCTGGTGACTCATGTTGCCTTCCCCAAGAGGAATGAACCTCCCTGCTCCAAACTTCTGTGAGGTTTTTAATAACTCCCAACTTTTTCTGCTGGAGAGTAGTAACAGCCTGCTCACCTCTCCAGAAGGGATTGAACCAGTATCAATTCTGCCTGCAAGTGGATGTCCTTTGGCTGCATTTACAGTAATGCGAAGTGAGGAGGGAGACAATTCTGACTGCCTTTTTATCCCTGAATCTTCTGGGTTTTGTCTTTAAGCTCCAGGTTCAGACAATAGATGGGGTTTAACCACAGATCCTAATGCTGAGCTGATTACATGCGGATCTGTGGATCAAACGTTAAGCTGTCAGAAGGGAGTCTTGCCATGCTGCCCAAGATGAAGTGGTGTCTTCTTAGATCCCCAACAGACAAACCATGTCACCATGTCCTTCCAGAGCCCAGCGGTCCCTGGGTGTCATCCTGTGTGTACCACAGACGGGAGAATGCAGGAACAGCATCCGCACCATTGTAAGTTTGGCCCCGGCACCAGGCAGGAACTGGGACACCCATCAGGAGCAGATTTGGTTTGACTCTGCCCCAGTCACCCTCTTGTGGGCTGATGCTGTGGGATTGTGGGCCCCTCTTTCCAAAGGGTGACCTGCATCACCTGCTGCAGGAACTGCTGGGAATGTGCTCCGGTTGCCCTTGTGCAATGTAAGTGCTGGCAGACCGGGATGAACTCCAGTCAGCGTTACCCACCACTGAGCCTCCTCACAAGAGCTCCTTGATTGCCCATTTCCCATAAATAGCAGATGCTGTCAGAGAGTCTCCTGTCTCTTTTCTTGGCAGTGTTGTTGCAAGAAAGCACTTTTAGTAGCTGCTTTTCACCATCAAAACGATTATTCTGCCATGAATCAGAACTGTCTTAAATGCAGGTGAAGGACAACTCCTTAAGGTGTCTGCCAGACCCCAAAAGCAGTTGAGCTTTCTGTCCGTGAGCTGTCCTGAGCTGCCTTACATCATCTCCATATCCCAGAGTGGGGTTTGCCACAGCTGATAGCAGCCTCTCCTGACAGCCTGCAAAATGGGGGGGGAAAGGAAACACCATCCTGAAATCCTGCACCCTACAAATGGTTAGCCATAATAACCATGATTATCTCTTGAGAGCCAGGACTTCCCAGGGCTGCTCCTGGTAGCAGGTATATAGGAAAACTCATCATTTTCTTCCAGCCCATTTTTTTCATTCCCTGGTTCACCATTCACGTAAATTTCCTTTTAAGTGGTGTTTACATTTGCAGCTTAAAAATGTGGGAAGGGTCTGTCATGGCAGGCTGTAATACAGTGCAAGTAACTATTTCAGAGCTGGCTTTGCATTGCCTCTTGCCCTCTCATCTGTCATCAGCTCCCTCCTGTGTTTTGTGAAGTTTTTGCTTCGCTGCTGACAGTGGCACAGCAAAAAGTGAGCTCATACAGAGCTCAAATTACTGTTGAACCAGTTCAGATCTGTTTAATGGAAACCTTCCTTCTCCAGACCCTTTGGCACTCCTTTTACTTAAGTCATAAAACTTTTTCTGTTTGAACTTTGTGAAAACAAACCCCAAACTCTTTCTGTGCAAGTTACGAAACACTTTGATTCCTTTCCCTGGTTTTAGTTCACATTTTTTACTGAACTCCTGCTGGAGTAGCGTCTTGGGGTAAAAAGACACTGCTTCTTAGCTGAACAATTTAAATTTTTCATCAAGGGAGATGTATAACCAAACTCTTTGTGAATTGAGTTAGCCATCCATTCTAGCTCCAGCTCTAAGTAGGAAGTGTGGATCATTTCAAAACCCAGGAGAATTCGGACACAATATGGTAGGTATGTATGCAATAGTACTTCATCAGCTGTGCACGTAAAGGAAAACTGACTGGTTCTGGCAAAAGCTGCCGTAAATGTATGACTTTGGGGTATGTGTGTGTATCTGAGCTCATGAGACAAGGGTGAATTTGTGCATGTTACGGAGTGGTGGTGTGTGAGCATCAACCCATATTTACAAAATTCTGTGGTGTCTTTTCCATTTTTAAAAATTTTTTCCTGAGGCGGAGATGTGCCAGGATCTATTGTTGACCTTGTTTAAGTAAGTTCCATGTCTCCTTTTGTGTCCTAGTTTTGCTTTTTGGGTTTCTGTGCTATTAGCCAATCTGTTAGTGATGCTTAAGTTTAGGGGGATTTCAGTTGCACAGTCATTCATGTGAAGAAAAAAATAAATTATATTTACTTCTGAGTTTTTTTCTTTGAAGTCTTTATGTTGCTCTTGTTTTTTTAAGTTATTATGGCAGGGTGTAGACAGCATTTTAAAATTATCAGTCTTGCATTTATGCAGGAAAACCTCTCTTGTCTTCTGCATTCAGAATTTCGGCAAACCCACTATCACTGCAGAATTATTTGGGTGTGGATTCTGTCCACTTGCTGTGTTTGACTTTCACAAGGATCTGTATATGTCTAAAAACATTTCATGAGAGCTAGTAAGATATTTTAGCCCTGCAGACTTGTTTCTCTGTAAGCATTCAGCAAACATTATTGAGATCAATGGTTTCCTGTGTTTTATTAGCACAGCAGTTTCAGCTGTCCTGGAATCTCACATTTCTTTTTATAACTATTTTATAAGGAGAAGGACCCAGTTAAACCAGTTCAGGTTTCTCTGTTTCAGTTCTCTGCTCTAATCCTTGCTCTCATTGTAACAAGTCTGTCATGGCTGTCCATCTGCTGTGCTTCCCAGGTCTCTGGCACACCTGCATTTGTGCCAAAAGCTCTGCAGTCAGGCAGCTGTATCTTTTTGACCGTCCTTGCCTCCTTGAGTGCATATGTGTACACAAAAGTGCACAATCTGATGTTTGCTTGGTATTTTTGAGCCAACACAGTCTGAAGATTAAAAGGTGGTTCCATCTCTCTGTGCAGGACTGCTGTAGGCACTGAAACCTCCCGAGCCAGAGCTGTGGGTCCCTCACATCCTGGGGACAGAGCAGGGCTGATGCAGGGACACAGAAAAGAGAGTGCAGTGGGAGAGTGGGTGGCAGCTGCTGCAGGGTGATTAGGACAGCTTGTGCTATCTGATATAGGGAGCCAGGTGGTTTCTGTTGATGCCAGTAAGGGTGAGGATAAAAGGCAAAAGAGGGGCTGTCCTACACCTGTATCCATTGCTCCAGGGCAGGCATCTTGGTTGTAGCAAGAAGAAGAGGAAGACTTTAGCTCCTGGGGCCTTGTGCCTCAAGTATTTGTTTTCTGCTTCTCCAGAGCAGAAAAATGCAGGTGAGGAGAGCTTGAAGGCTTTCTTCAAGACCTAAGGCTGAGAGGTGACTCTGATCCTGCTCTGGGTATCTGGTGAGTGGTAAAGCTGTGCTGCTATGGTCTTCTCTGCTCTGCTGCTGAAGTGGTGGCTCCAGGAGGTGCGTGGGAGCACCCACTACACCTGCCTTTGCCTCCATACAGGAATCCTGTCATTTTTGTGGTACAGGAGTGAGATCAGGGGAGGGTTCTTTAGGTTCTCGGTGGGGGTGATACGACTTGGGTGCTCCCTGTAAATTCAGGATTGGCAAAAACCTGTTGTAGGGTGGAATAGCTTGGTTTGTCCATGTTATGAAAACTTCCAGGTATTTTGTTCAATGTATAAATGGGGGTAGGTCTTTAGGACTGTGCAGGTCAAAACATTAATTTTAACTGGACTAGAAAAATCTTACTTATAAATCTTACTTAATATCAACTAGTAAATAAATGTGTAGTTTAGCCATAATGAAATAATTCAGTCTAGCAGCCTTCCTTACCCACCCCGTTCTAAGCACCTTAAGGCCTTCCTCCTTTATGACCTGTTGAAATTTACTGGTTAAGAGGTCAGAAGCAGGAATTTTTTAGAAACAAGCAAAGTGTCTCGGTAATCTTTTAGAGTTACTTTCTTGATTTTTATTACATTCAAGGAAGTCAGCAACTAGCTATCTCAATTCAATAAATAGTTACTCCAAAGCTGAGAAAGCGATGAAAAGTCAGGAGTGTGAGTAAGACAGAAAAAGACAGCTCCAGTAGTTTTAAAATCTGGAATCAGGACCAAAAATAATCAGTTTGTCAACTTGAGATAGTAATTACTTTCATAAATTTTATCTATAAACAAGATGTCTGTTCCACTTTGTGCCCAGCCTGCTTCAGGGGGTTTTATCTAAGTAAATAAAATCAGTTTTGCTTTGATGGGTTTGTGAACCTACTCTGCTTTCACTTACCTCTCGTAATGCAATGTTGATAGGAGTATCAGCTTAAAGTGTGTTCATTTAGAGCATTAGAACTGAGTCATTTGCCACGTGCAATAAAGAATTCGGGTGTGTGTTATATGTGACTAATTAGTGGTGCAGTTTATCTGCCTCTTCAGCAAACAAAAGGCTCATGTTACAGCAACCCTTCTGCAGAGAAGAGCAATCAAGATTTCTGCTTAAATAATTTCCATTTTTTAGCATCTGCTCACTTCTAGAATAAAAATCAACATCAGTGCATTCTCTCTGATATGTTTTTTTTTAATCCTTTTTAGCTGAAGAGAAAAATGGAGGCATGGCATTATTTTGAGCCTGTGTATGCTTCGCTCCTGATGTAAAACAGTGAAACCCACAGACTGCAAGCTTTCAATACACAGATGCTGCCACTGGCTGTGCAAGAAGATATTTAGATGTGCAGATCATGAAGAAAATTTGTGGTCTTTTAAGGAAAGATTACATGGAGTAAAAATTAGTTTGAAAATTGAAGCTTGCTATGACTTCTTTCTTAAATCTAATAGATGCCTGGATAAAGGGAATTACTCATAAGAAGGAAGTCATAAAACTGGTTTGAATTGGATTTCAAAGGCGAGGATTATGTTGGTCATTTAAAGCCTTGGATTTCTCACCACCACCAGAGTCAATAAATAGCAATCTAACACAAGGTTCTGGCAAAGTACAGTCTGCTATGTAAAGGGCCTTTTGCAAGTTAAAACTGAGTGCTTGGGATCATATTTAGTGTCTGTGGCTTGTGCTGGAGTAGTACACAGGAGGAGATGGCTTGTTCTCACCAGCGTGGGATGCTTGGACATCCAGCTGAAACTGAGCCATTATTTTATTTATGCATGTTTTGACTTGGCCTTCAACTCTGAGTTGGAGAATGTAGGTCAGCTGCACCAGTGAGGCTCTGGGTTCTGAAAGAAGATTGCCAGTCCTCTCCCAGTGCCTCTTTCCAGTACCCTTTGGGCTTCATTAACAGTCTGCTTCCTGGCTCCCTTCGCACAGACACTATTAGCCATCTGACACTCGTTTGCCCAGGGGCAGCATGTTTGCTCAGCAAATGAAGGAAATGGGTACTGAGTATGTTACACCTTCCCAAAGCCGTTACAATTTCCCTACTGCCATCTTTACTGTTAATCTGAATATTTGATATGAACAAAATCACAGTACACTAAATAGCGTTTGCAATTCCAGCTGGATGTGGTTGCTTCCAGGATACTGCCAGGCAGTATCTGAAGACATTTCTATCTGAATACAAAACATGACTGATGGGAAAGGGAAGAAGAGACTGCTAATGAGATTATGAAGTAAAATATTGGCAAACAACATTCTCTCTCGTGGAGACTGGGGAAGGAGAACAATTTATGCAAAATAGAAACCTTTTTTTTCATATTAATTATGGATTAAAATTTGTCGTTTAAGCAGTGGGATTTAATTTCTTAGCTGAATCAGGGTTTTATAGTTAAAGTCTGTGGAATAGACTGCATTTGGGATAAATACTCAAAACATAATTATTACAAGAATTTAAACTAGAAATGGGAAGCAATGCTCTTTAAGGCCCTGAGACTAGGACTTGTGTATTCAGTGGAGGGTTTTATTTTGGTTTTATTGTTTTTCATCACTAGTACACACACCTTCTCTTCAGAGAAGTCAAGGATCTCTGACAGACAACTTAAGCAGTTTTACCAAATGCAAACATATCATCTGTAGCACCCATCTTCTATTAAATTGTTTCAACATCGTAGGGCTTTCACTAAGGATAAGGTTTTTATGTTTTTCATGGTTCACATTTAATTTTGGTTCTTGAATTCTTCATAGGGCTTTCTACTATGAAGCCATTTATTGCCTTGCTAAAGAGTGGGGACTTCTTGCTTAGAAAACATTTGCACAGTGGTGGTGCCTGTTAAACATAAAATGCTTCTGAGACATCCACTGGAAAGAATATCCATGAATAAAAAATGAACCACTTAAATCAATACTATTACTTTTCATTCTCTGCTTTCTTAATCTTGTCTGTTGCTTTTATTCTCTTTATTAGATTTCCATGATGGTGAAGTTTTCTTTCCAAAAGAGGCAAGGTGGCCCTCTTATTCTCCATTGCTTTGTTTCATCTGCAGCTCACACAGTAATGTGATAGGGACATTGGGAGTTACAATTTCTGAACTGTGTATGCAAGTAGTTTGTCTTTAAAACATAATTATTTTTTCTCCCCCTTGCTACTACCTGTGGTCTTTTGCCATATCATCTCTTTTATTTTACTGCTTTTTATTATTTCATTTTATGGTATCTTATATAGTCCATAAACACAAAGTAAATTTATGGCTTCTGAATCAAAGGCTATTGCAGCATTTTCCTGATTAGATGAGGTCTCTTTGCTCTCATTCAGATAAATCTTAAATAATCTAAAACACTTCAGGTGGAAGTATAGTTTTAGTAAAACTTACCCTGTGTTAAATTCCTGGAGATTTTTGTCTTCCTAAAAGCAGTCCTCATCAGGATTATTAATGTACAGGTATTAACTTTCAAATATTCACTAAGGCCAAATCTCATTCACTTCTCTTCAGTTTTCTTTTAGCGTTTTAATAAAATAGTATCATTATATCTTTGTCACATCTGGACTTGTCTCTTATGTGCAGAGGATAGATGTGATTTAGTGTCTTAATTTCAAAAGTCCCAAAATTTATGCTAAATACAGTGGCCAGTGTTCATTGCAGCTGACAGACCTTCCCCAGAGGAAGGCTGGTTTGGTAATAACAGAGGAACAAGGATGATAAGGAGAGTTACTGGGCTGGAGGAAAGGGTAGGTGTTAGTGCCGGGCAGAGAATAGCAAAGCTAATAATGGCCAGGTAGAGAGAGTAACCCTCCAGCACTGACTTCTATTCAGACTAATTTTGTTCCCTTATACTTTTTCTGACCATAAATTACATTCTAATTTAGTGTGCTCATCTTTCCCTTCCTTGTTTGGGTGGAGGTGGTCACAGCTGGTGGTGGCAATGAGCCCTCACACTGTACAAAGTCAGGGGAGGCTGTGCTTCATTGCTGCCGTGTCCCAGGCCCATTTAATAAAGTTTGAGAGCATGCAGCAGCAATGTGTGCATTTTATGGTGATGACAGAGCCTCTTGGGCTTTAAATGCACTTTCTTTACAGTACCACGACAAGGTTTTCGTGCAGCTTGATGCTGTGTCTGAGGGTTACCTCAGCATTTCCATTATAAGCCCCTAATTTCCAGCTGTGGTGCTGTGCAGCAGCCTCATTACAGAGGACTCACTGGGAAAGGATTTTGTCAAGATTAAGAAAGGGAAAATTTTCAACCCCTTTGAAAGTTATGTAGAGTAAAAAGATTGAAAGGGAAGAGTGCCTCCATGTGTATGATTAAAATGGTCTTAGATGGAGTTTGAAGCATTTGGAATAAGAAGCATGTTCTTAGTAGGGTGGGAACATGGAGGGGGTTAAAGGTAGAGCAGAACAGCACTTTTCATTAGGTCAGGACTGTGAAGTTGTTGGCATTGACCTGGAGTAATAAACACAAATGTTAAGAGGGCTCGTGCAGTGAGCAGGGGCTGGGAGTGACTGTAATACTGTTCTGCTGGAGTTCATCACCCCCATGCCCTGGGAGCTGTTCCAGCCATGGGATCTGCCTGCAGAGCTGTTCCTCTGCTTTGCCATTTCCATTAGATGGGATTGCTGATGGCCTCTGGCTCACTTTATTTGGCTTTGATGCTGGAATGGTGTCTTCTGTTTTGTTGGGAATTGTCCCTAGTTTGGAAGGGAAACTCTTGGATCTCTTCTGGTGGCATTTTTGTGACTCAAAATAAACTTTTCTGTGACTGTGAATCATGTGCTTGACTAAAATGTAGGAGGAAACTAGTGGGACATCTGGCCTTTTTAAGGGTCACACTTTCATTTTTACTTCCTTGACTAGAGTTTCATGAATTCTAAGTTAATCTGAGTTGAGTGACCTCTTGACTAGGGTAAAGCACTATCTTGCTTTTCTTTTTCTTTTCCTGATTTAAGAAGGCTTAATGTCCTGGATCTGTGAAATTGTAATTCTGTGTGGTGTGTGAGATGGTTGTTCCTTGCTCATACACTCAGATCTAAACGCAAAATAGTTGGAGACAGTTTGTGGTATTAATTAGTGGAAAAGGAAGACTCGAATTAATCAGTTCTTAGTGGATGAAATCTTAATGGTTGTATCGACAGACTTTCAGTGCTGGCCTTGTGGACTGTTGTAGGAATTCAGCAGCATGCAGTAATATTCACTTCAAAAATGGAAGTCTATTAGAAAAGAAGTATTGTCTTTGCATGACTTCAATTTTAAATCATCTGTATTAATTTTTAATTTCATAATTTTTATTGTAAATTAAATGAATAGTTGACTTAGAACTAATAAAGGAAATGATATGTCAGATTTTTAGAGTGAGAAGGGATTTCTGGCATTAATGCTCAATAGGCTTACATGTTATTTAGCCTCCAACTTTAGTCTGCCAATTAGACTTTGTTTTTCACATATTTTCTTAATAGTTTGCACATTTGGGCAATGCTTTTTACAAGAAACACTGTAAAAAATATCAACTAGAGGTGATTCATCTAGATCTGTTCTGATTATTAACAAAGGCAGTATGTGTGACTATGTATGTGCACATGTATCTGTGTTGATTTGTATGTTTTAAACCAGCAGGCCTTACCCACACACACAATGTAATCACATTGTGTTTTCTTGGCCACATTTGTTTATTCTCCTTTTAAGTCCATTTGTGGACTTAAAAGGAAAACAAATAGTTGTAAGCAAGATTGACACTTGAGATTATAAGGAATTCTAGTACTTTCTGCCAGAGTTAGGGTCATCTTTTTCCAATCATGTAAAATTCATGAGTCTTCTGTTACAGTTTAAGTAGGCAGGATTTGAAATTACTGCACATCTAGAAGTGTAAGAGTTGGTTAAATGCAGAAAGGCTTATTTTACAAGGCTCACTTGGGACTTACATGGTCCATCTTGAGTTTCCTGTTCTGCCTAATTCCTCAAATAAGTTGATTTCTGATTTGGGTTTTTTTCATATTTTTTTTAATGCTCACCTTCTTACAAGATAAGGAAGCTTGATCTCAGCTCTCCAGAGTGCCATGAAGGTAAATTGAAATGTGTTAGTGGATGAACACCATGCTTCCGCTCCTGA
The DNA here is from genome assembly GCA_013400515.1 of Erpornis zantholeuca. Lineage (NCBI taxonomy): Eukaryota > Metazoa > Chordata > Aves > Passeriformes > Timaliidae > Erpornis > Erpornis zantholeuca. Next base: position 164,988 of record VZTN01015920.1, read on the forward strand.
CTTTAGCACTGGGCTACCGTGATAACCAGTCAGGTGGGGAGAAACACTAACAGAAAGTGACACCTTTTGTAGATATGTTTCTATGTTGCTACCAGCTATAATAAGAAAGTGTTATAAATTCAATTTTTGAACCCATGTTGTATGTGTAGGCTTGCAAGGGGAGCCCTCCTGCAAGCCGAATACCAGCACAGGTTCGTGCTCCTGCATACATAGTGCAAAGCACTATAAAAAAACTTTGGAAACTTGAAAAAACACTGGTGTCTAATGAAAAGTCTTGGGCTGATTTAAACCTATATTTGATTTGAATTTATTTAAATATCTGTGAGAGCATGTGCTACCAAAGCCACTTTTCTCAAGACCTAATTGCTTTTAAGTCTTGAAGAACTCATCTTGTACATGCACGTCTGCAATTCTAAACAGCTTTAAGATAAATGTAGATTAATGAAATGTCTCAAGAGTACTTGCCTATACATGCACTTAACCTAAATGGATGAATAACTGATTATATGAATGTTTCATTACAGAGAGACAGAGGAGAGTCTAAAGTTGTTAATTTAAATGAAGAAGGCTGGGACTGACTTTCATATGTGTCCAAATTGTATTCACGTGTCTCCTTGTTAGGAGTCTGCCACTCATTTATAGTCTGATCTCATCCCTCTACAACAGGAGCAGATGGAGATTCTTGAACTTGGCCCAAATTCCTAGAAAGTCTCTGCACTGACATTCTGTAAAGGTGTGAGTGAAAGTGGGAATTTGGATGGCAGAGGGTGCAGTAACAGCAAATGGTACAAGGATGAAGCAGCAGCACTTTCCTTCACATCATTCAACACTGTGGCGATGGCTGTGAATACAGAATATCTCAGTGTGGCTGAATAAATCCTCCTCTCTTGCCATCTAGATGACATATGACATGGATATTCTTTGCCTATGTTTCCCCCCATTTAATTAGCTCAGAGTTATCATTCTTAATGACACTTTCAAATTGGAACATTCTGATACTTTAGTTTTTTTCTCCCTCCTCTCATTTATATAAGAATTCTGGCTCTTTTGTGGATATTTTGAGGCTCGTGCCGATGATGAGTCTGAAAGCCACATGCAGCTATTTCCTATTCCTCACCCCTGGTGCGTGTGCCTGCCTTCTTCCCTGTGGTCCTTGCATTGCTGCTGTCCTCTGGGGGAAGCTGGGAAGGAGGGCTTAAATCTCAGGGGATTTTGGACAAGAGCATGACTGGTTCTGCGATCTGTTGTTATCTAATGGAACAAGCAGAGATGAGTATGTCTATTTCTGGAAATAAAGGGGGAAAATTTGCTATGTTATATTTAGTTATAATAACTTTAACATTTTGTACATGGAAACGTGATTCTGCCTTTTTTTATCAGGCAATACTCACTTGCAAGTCAGACTGGTAATCCCGTTTGCCCACAGCATTTCTGATTGAGTTCTTGTTTGCTTCTTCAGGGATTGGAGATTCTGTGAGCAATCCTGTAAGTTGATTATTCATAATTTAAAGGAAAACATTAAAAATAACAGTGCGTGCTTCTGGTGGAGTAACTTCTAAATACAAAATCCTCTTGCTTCTCTCAAAACATTAAATATTCACACCAGGAAAAGTCTGGAAGCTTTGCTTGCAAATGTGTGACTTCAGCCTCTGTGCCAGCAAGATTTGTGTCAGAATGAAATTGCCATATTGTGTCTGACTACAGTTGTCTCTCTATTTATTAGGTGTCTACTTGCTTTTCAGAGGCGAGCTGAGCACATCTTTTTTTCATTAGTAGCCTTTAATTAGTAGCATTATTTTAATATGTGGAAAACCTGTGTGTCTGCATGTGTGTAAAATTGCACACTAAGCTGAATTACTGCTTTGCAAATAATTTTCAGTTTGTGAACTTAACTTTGTTGCCCTTTTTCTTAAAGTTTCAGTTTATCAGTTATTTGCTCCACTTTATCAGTTATTTGTTCCAACACAAAAGTCAGATATTGTTAATTCATATATTTTAAGTTTCTGGGACTGGGTGACAGCGTTTAACAGAAGACTGAAGCAAGAAAGGGAATTACTGCTGGTGAATGATTAGATGGCTGCTGCTTTTCAGTACCTAGCAAGAAAGCTGGCAGATGTGGAGGCTGCGAACCTGGTATCTGTTTAATGCAGGCTGTTGGAGTTATCTGTCATACTCAGCTCTGACTAACATAGACCAATCTTGTATGCATCTCTCAGTGTAGGAGTCCTTCACTGTCTCTCACTGCTTCCTTCCTTCTTTGCCTTTCTCTGTGACAAAATAGCCAGCACTGAGAACAGATCATGTCAGCCACCCTGCTGCTATGAATGTACTGAGCCATCGTCCTCAGAAATTCCGCAACAGCTTCCAGGCCCCTCTGGCATCAGTGCAGTGCTGTGGTCCCCCCTTCGGGGTGCCCTATAAACCATGTGCAGTTAGTACCCCCACAGGCGCTCTGGTCCCGCAGAAAGCACGATGCCATTTGGCACTGCTGTGCGGCTGAAAGCCACACCAGAGAAAATGCAAGGAGCAGTCCGCCTTTCAGGCTAAATATTCTAGCAGCTGCTTTTGAGCAGCAAGCCTGCCAGTTCTCTGGATGCAATGGATAATAGTATCCCTTGCTGTTCAGTCTCCTTCTGTGCAAAGAACAGACCTCAGCTGACATTTCTCCTCAAGCTTTTAACTCCCATTTTCAAGCCTGCACATGTGTTTGTGGTTTTCTTTTAAACTGTATGATAGAGTTCCTATAGTGAATCTTAATTTACTTCTTGTCTAACAAAGGTCCTCTTGTCTGTTTTACAAGAAGCATATGCTGACATCCACTCAATTCTTTTCATCAAATATTTGGCAGTGTAATTATATATGAAGAGTTGTTCAGACCATATACCTGCTGAAAGATCTGGCCCGCAGGATGTATTTTTCCCTGGGTTTTGATTTACTCAACACTTGGAAAATAATACAAATATGGGTGAAGCATAAGAATCAGTATCCAAAATCTGCAGGTTTTTATTTCACTCTTAACTATTGGGTTTATATTTAGTTTACTTAATGAAAATAAAAAACTATAACCCACACTTGTTAATGCACAGGTTGTTTAAAGAATTTAGAAAGGCATAAAAATTTCATGTGCTAAATGAAACTTCAGGTTTTTGGTGACTGTGAGGTTAATTGCTCACTGCTGAAAGCTTTCTGTCCTTCTTGGAGGGACTGGGCCTTAAGGTATCTGTGGAATAAAGGAGACTCCTTGGATCCTTGTCTTGTTGCTTTCTTCAATGGTAAGTTGGGACCTAATAAGAAGAAAAGAAATCACCTGGTATTTTCCTAACCTCTCATGGACCATAGGTTTTAGGAGCAGCTGATGAGTTGTTAGACTTTCCTAACTCAGCCCTGGAAATATCAGGGACGGCTGGCTATGGGCATTTTATCCCAGATTCAGGTAATGTGGCAGCTAGCAGTTGTGCATTCTTGTACCCCCACTCCTGCCTATGCTATATGGGATTCAGCTTAAATGGGTTTGTATGCAAAAGTCCTGGATCCCACATGGTGTCACTTGCTTTTCATGAGCCAGTTCTGCAGCAGGCATCGCTGTCTGTCTGGTTACCTCGTGAGGGAGCAACATTTGTGCCATCTTTCATAATGAATACGCCTGGAGAGTTTTCTCTGATCAGTGACGTGTTTCATTGTCTGAGCTCTGCACATCTGCGAGACTCGGCTTTTTTCTCTCCCCATTAACACAGATGTGGAACAGGAGGATATTTTTATGAAATGGATGTGACATCTGTGTATCTGGTAGTGAGCTGAGACCGAATCACAGAGTCTTTGGTGCTCTGTGTCCATCTTTGCTGTAGTCACAGTCTGTATTTCACAGCACATGGATGAGCAACAGGCAGCAAGGGAATGGTACTGGGGTGGCCTTCTGACTTCTGACGAGGTAGGCCAACATACTTTGTATGTGATACAGCCACTTCTAGAGATACAGAGGTGGAAGAGCTCAGTGTTATTCCAGCTTCTACATCCTTTTTTTCCCCTGCGTGTGAACTTTTTAAGGAATAAGTGGCTGATGCACCAAATAAATCCAGTACATAGGGATGGGCTCTCAAATGAAATTAAAGGCAAGGCTTCTGTGACCAGTGTACAGGCACATTGCCATTTCCCCTTTCCATCATCTGGGACAGAGCTGGCTGTTGCAGCAACTGGGTGCTCCTTGTATATGGGGAGCAGTTGTTTTTGTAGCAGCTGCCAAAGTGAGACAGGGTCTTTGGGAGAGCATGAAGTGGTGCAGGACACCTTGGGCTTAACTGGGACAACTGTGCTTGTCGCCTTTCCAGAAACAAGGGGAAGTGTATTTGGGGGAGAGTGGGAAAGCCCTGTGTGTGGGCAGCTGAGAGAGAATTTGAGCTCTGGGATGGAAATCTGCCAGTGCAGCTCCTGACCACAGTGGGTACAATGTCTGATATGGGTCACAGGAGATACCCTGCCTGTCACTTGTACAGAAAGTGGCAGAGCCACTTCTTGTGGCTTCTTGTTCAGCACTTTCTTGGTGAATATGCAATTTACTTGGGATTTTTAATCCAAATTGTTTAATTTAGTGATTCTTTGATTTCTAAGAAAACGCTTTGCAGGTCTCCATCTCATTAATGCCTTTATTCAAAGTGGTGATCCAAGCAGGAGACTAATAATAGAATTTAACACTGTTGCTTTTGATTTGAGAACTCCATGAAGAATGGTGTCAAATTAAAATACTTAGTGTTTTGTGTATTGGTCTTTGTAGTCTGAACCCTTTTTGTGACAAGTGGGATTAATTTTCTACAATTCTGGGAGAAAGCAAATGTCTGTCTATTTCTAATTGCTACTGGTTTGGAATGTGATAAGTGTGTAATGCAAGAGAGATTGATTAGACTCATTAATGACATGAAATGGAAATGTCAGAGTATAAAAATAAGCAAGAGAGTCGTTGCATTTTTTATTACACTTTTGCCTTGAGTTGTGCATAACTGAAAAAGAATCATACACACAAAAAGGAATCTTTCCCTGAAAAACAGAACATCTGAGAAGGAAAAAGCCCTCTCAATTATTGCAATAAACTGAGTCCCAGGAGATTGGGAAGTATGATTTGTTTGAATAATTGCATGCAAAAAAAAATATATATGGGAAAAAATAGAAGCAATATATATTCTGGTTTAGAATCACAATGTGCAAATTGGGTTGCATCTCTTCATGAGCGTAAGATTGTTTCCAGGACTGGCAGAAGCAAAGGAAACGCTTCCAAACAGATTCTAGTGATTCCATGCCTGGAAGATGTGGAAGGAAGCAAATGTTCTTATTAGTGTCTTATTTTCTTTAAATAAGCTGCTGCAGTGCCTTGTTACAAGAATTGAGGCCTTGCTTTAATAATTTAAAACTTCCAGACCCTTCTCCTTTTACCTTACTACTGAAGTGCCATCAGTAGCTGTTAGTCCTGAATCCTTCTGTGCTGTTGAGAGCCATCCAAGTACTATTTTTGCAAACTGGCAAATTGAATGGCTTTCCCTGCCAGCCTCCTTTTTCTTCCCTCCACAGACTCTTATCTCTGAATTTGTGGCCCAGGAGGTTTGGGAGGCAGGGGAGCCAGGAGTTTGCTGCTCCATGGGACTCTTTCCTGAGCCTGTGGCTTTCTGGTGGGAAAACACAGGGAAAGAGAAGTACATGCTCCTCTGCCATTGCAAGGGGATTTTGTGACAAGCGTGTAAAAGCTTGGGGGGGTCAAAACCAGGCTTGGTCAGAACAAGGCAGGAGACAGAGCTCTCCGTGGGAACAGAGTGGCCTCTTCTGTGTGGCAGTGGGAATACCTGCAGCCTCTCAGTGCATGTTGCAGAGACAGTGGCCTCAGTTGAGAGCATTGCAGGTTTTCTCATGAGCTCTGTGGTCTCCTCCAGACGTGCCACAAATATCTCCTGCAGTGGAGATTAAAACATAGTCTGGGGAACAGATTTTTAAATTTCTGCTACGTTTGACTCCTGCTCTAAAGAAATTGTTCGTCTGCCTGTTTATATCTTCTGTTATCCCCATGTTAGTGAAGGCTCAGCTCTGTACTCACATCAGAACTTAACCAGCCAGTTTGACATTCTGTATATTCACTAGCAATAAATGTCAACACCTGGGGCTTAAAATCAGATTAACAACTGGGCTTAAATCACATCTTGTTTTGGATTACGATCAAGAATGAAGAAATTTGGCTCAAAAACTTCTTTGGAAGGAGGAGACATCAGGGGTGTATAGGTGTGCTACAGCTCGCCCTGGGGCAGGGAAGGGGCGAGAGGGGCCTCTTGAAGTTCCTTCCAGCTCGATTTTCCATGTTTCTACAAAAATGTGATTACAGTGGTTGCTGGCTGTGCAAATTGCTGTAGATAAATTGCTTTCAGCAACTTGTGTGTGTTTTGTGTCTCTCCCCATCATTGTAGGTGATGCACTGTTCCGTGGGAGAAGCGTTACAGGTGCATCTGTGTGGGTCTGCAGCATCGTGTGCTGTGAGCAGAGGCTTCCCGAGGCCTTTGCTCTTGCCAGCACTTCTGCATGGGTGACTTCGTGGGGAGCTGCAGTATTAATACTGCCCATATTCCCTGAGGAGTCAGATAAGCTGAGGAAGATAAATTGATTTTAGTAGACTGGCTTCAGCTCATGCCAGCTGCGTGTCTAACCTGATGCTATTTGTAGCTGTCTGATTGAGTAATCTCAATGTAAAAATTTGAAATCTTGAATATGTGGGCCTGATTTTCTATGCACACCTAATTTCTGAGCTACTTAGTTCATGGTACCTGGCCTGAGCTGCATATAAGTTGGCCTTTATTTAAGACTGTAAAAACATAGGTATTAAGAGCCCACCAAAATAAACAAACCCCCAAACCAATCAAAACACCCCACAATCCTTCCCTACCCCAAAAAAACCCACGCAGAAAGCAAAAAAACCCAAAACCAAAACAAACAAAAAAATTGAAACATCAACCACAACAAAACTACCTCTCACAGAAATGGACAGTAAGAATATCAGGCTGATCACCTGAAAACAGAGTGTTCTAAAACATTGTCTGACGGTTTCCAGCTATTTAATACTGGGAACTCTCTGTTCCAATTTATTTTTAAACAAGTTCTCTGGGAACATAAATGTAAATGTTTCAAGTATTTCCACACAGACTTATTTTAGTAGAATTTATTCTAGAAACTCATTTTTGTTGAAAAACATTACTGGCCCAGATTTATCCCTGGAGTAATTGCCCTTGATTTTTAATAGCATTGCAGGAAGGGTAAGTTTGGCTTGTGTTTAATTTATAACACAGGAAATATGTACAGATACAGAGCGTCTTTACCCAGGGCATGGTGCACAAGGGGAAAACATGCATGGTTCTATCAGTACTTTGTTAATTTGATTGTAATAACAGATGCAGCATTTCATTTATTTGACTGTTTTTACTGAGTTGCTAATTCGACTCTACCCCAGCTCTGGGGCCCACAATTTAAGAAGAACAGGGACAGTTGGAGTGAACCTGGAGGGAGCCCAGAGATGCTCAGAGGGCTGGAGCACCTCTGCTATGGAGACAGCTCAGGGAGTTGGGGTTGTTAAGCCTTGAGAAGGGAAGGCTCTGGGGATGCCTTAGAGCCCCTTCCTGTACCTAACAGGTCTACAAGAGAGCTGGAGGATGGGACATTGGACAAGGTGGAATGGCTTTAGACTGAAGGAGGGCAGGTTTAGATTAGGTGTTAGGAAGAAATTCTTTACTGTGAGGGTGGTGAATTGCTAGAATAGGTTGCCCAGAGAAGTGGTGGCTCTTTCTAGCTCAAAGAGTTCAAAGTAAAGGGTTCAAAGTCTAAAGGCTAAACAGGGTTTTGAGCAACCTAGCCTACTGGAAGGTGTCCCTGCCCATGGCATGGGTGTTGGAACTAGATGATCTTTTAAGTTCCTTTCTAGTTCATACCATTGTATGATAGTCAAAGTGTATGTTTGTTTTCCTCAGCTACAATGCTGAGTGAAAAGCCTCAGACCTTCCTGAAATGTTAAGTAGTTTTGCAACTTCCTCTCTTTCTCTCTGCCTCAATAATCTTTTTGCTGATAGCACTTGGTTTTGAATCTGTGAGATGTAAATCTGTCTTCCTTTCTGCTTATGCCAACACCTGTTTCTTCCTGTGTTTGGAGAAAAAAAAGTGCCACAAGAGAGACTTTCTTCCTCTTTTCCTCTTTGTTTTTTTTATTCCCTCCTCTCCTCCCTTTTTAGGTTACAACATGCTCAGAGTTAATTTTAAAATGGAGCTCTCTAGGAGGTGCCGTTTAGGCACGATTATATTCAGTGGCATTTGGTATGTGTTCAAGAAAGTGCTTCCATTAAAGGCATTTCTTAAATTGGAAACCAGAGTAGTAAACTAGTGAGTGTTACTTGTGTTCAGTGGCCTGGAAATAACAGGAGTATTTCCATATGTATTTCCAGTGGTGCAGTTTAGATTGCCTTCAAATAGAAATTTGTGCCTCTTGCTTAACCAGGACACACAGAAATGAGATGTTTCCAGCTGTGCTACAGGTAGTGGTGTGTGACCACATCTGTGGTTGGGGAGAGCAGTAATTCTGCTCAAGGGCTTCCTTTGCTTGTGTGGATGTCCTGGGTCCAGGAGAGAAGCAGCATCTCTCTCACTGTTGGACTGCTTCTGTGCGCCGGTACCAGCACCCCCAAAATGTGTTTATCCCATCCTCGTACAAATGTCATCCGTCAGAAGTCATTGAAGGCTTTGAGTTGGAAGAGACCTTTAAAGTTCATCTAGTCCAACCCCCCTGCAGTGGGTAGGGACATCTTTCACTCAACTGTTTCTCAAAACTCCATTCAACCTGATTTTGAACACTTCCAGTGATGGGGCATCTGTAGCTTCTATGGACAACCTGTGTCAGTGTCCCACCACCTTCATCATAAAACATTTTTCCTTGGTGACCCTTCTCTCCATTCCTTTAAACAGTTTGGCTTCCAGGTGTGAAAGCCCTTTTCTGTCTTTGATTTTCCCACAGTGGCTTAATAGTTTGCTCACCTTTCTGCACAGGGAGGAAGGGTCTTTTTTCACTCATGTAGCAGGTAGGAGGGGGTTGCTCAGTTCAGCCTCTCATATTGTAGACCACAGGAGCACACTGCTCTCATTATTTAGATCACTATTTCAGACCGACAACATTAATGGCACTTGCAGTCATTCTGTTATCTGGATAATTAATCCACAAGGTATTGCACACAATGTGGTGAATAATACAGGAAATGATTAAACTGAGTATTTTCCATGGTTTTACATCGTATTGTATGTTAAGCTGGAAGTAACTGGCATGCTGAAGATAGTGTAAAAAGCAGAGGCAGGTTGGATTTGTTCAATATTGCTGTAGTTTATGAAATTTGAGCTGCAATTTCTAACTCTTTTGCTTTTGAAGGGACCTTGCCCATTGCTTTTAAAAAGCAGTTTGGGAATCTAGATTCTCTGGACTTCTCATAACCTCAGTGGAGGAAGGCAAGAGTGTCTGGAAGCTGCTTGAGAGTGATGATATTTGACTTTAGTGCTGAGCATAGCTGCTTTGATTTGCCCTCTGGATAACCATGCTAATGCTATAAGGAGCTTGCTTTCCCATTTTAGCTGCAGCAGTTAAAGGCCTAAAGGTAGGTGACACGAATGCTTCTATAAATATGTATGTTTTAATCAAGCCATTGTTTATAATTAGATAATAATCATAATGGTATAAATAAGGGTTAGAATGGATATATCAAAGGTCTTAAGCAAGAGAGAGGCAAGTGGTTTATATGTTTAGTTTTTAGCTGAGGTAGGTGTTGGGTAAGATTAAGAGACAGCAGTTCCAGCTGAACAATGCTGATTCATCAGAAGGGTAGAATGAGGTGTGAGAAATTCGATTAAATTCTTGTTGCCTTGGACTTCTATGTCTGCCTTACTCATTTAATATACTGTCTCCTGCTTCTGGAGTCACTTTTTGAGGTAATGAAGCTGTCCCATGGGAGGTTTTTGGAAAGGGATATTTAAAAGATGTGTTCGGAGGTTCTCTACTAAACGGATGTCAGCACTTTCTAGCAATAGCAAAAACCCTGGATGAGATTAAAAACTCTGAAATCTGCATAGATCTCTTTCCCTGATAAAGAGCCTGTGCTATAGCCTTTGCAAACTTACCCATTTTGGCTCTACTAGAAAATTGCTAACGAAATGTTACCTCCCTACTAGTGAGAGTGGTAGTTCCGAGGGTGATCAGGCACATTTGCTAGTGTGCATTTTAGTAAAGCTGCTATTACTGTGTGGGAAAACTTCATCCATTGATTTCAAACTTTTAATGGTCTTATTGTAATTTTTTTATCACTGTGTGAATTTAACTAAACACTGTTTTCCTGGAAGCACTGTGTTTTCAATGGTAGTAAATGTTTATGTTGAATGGAAGCCATAGGAAAGCACTGAGCACAGTAGGGTGCAGATCAAAATTAATTTGCAGACATATACTTCCTGAATCAAAACTTGCAACCCTGCCCAACCACAGAGACTTGCTGTTTTTTCCACCAGTCCCTGAGGTATATGTGTAATTAGGTGTGTTGGTGAGATGGAAATGGCTCTTGAAAAACGGGTGTTTCACCTACAACTATGGAGTTGATGGCTTAGCTATGTATGAGATGGTGCTACGCTGGTGTGCTCTCATTGGGGTGGCTGTCACCCTGCTCAAAGGCACATCATAATTCTCATGCAGCCAATTTGCAGCAAACAGGTTAGTAGTGCTGGCAAGGTCAGATTTGGGGATGAAGGTTGCAACCAACATCTTTTTTATCTGGGAAATCTGAACTAAACAGTTACCTAAAATGTGAGCAGGATGTTACCTTTGTGTGAAAAATGAGCTGACAATTGTGTCTCTCTGGAGGAACACAATGTTGGCTGAGTGCAGTCAGTAAAATTTGCAAAAGTTCCCAAAGGCCTTTGGCTTCCAGGGAGGTAGAGTATATAAAAGGGGATAATGATTCAGTCATCTGTGTAGGCTGATGGAGCACAGTGACTCCCTCAAGTATGTGCGAACAGTGAGGTTGCTCTAATTTTTGTTCCAATTGCCGTTTGTAAAATGAATGTATAACATAGGGTCTAATGAAACTCGAATAGGATTGATATGTTGTCATTTCAGAGTTACTGGGATTCTAATCTTTTTGTACAAGTTTTTCTGTAGGGTTGAAGGGATCTGAGTCTCTGCACTAGCTGATTGTGGTTTTGCTGTTCTCACTCTGGAGTAACTTTGTTTGATACTGATACAGATAGATCCATGTGCTGATTTTCACTAGTATATTGCACAGGCAGAAGCTGCAATCCCAGCTGACTGTGCCTGTCTTCTGCAGGTTTTGCTTCCTTGCAGGGCTGTTTGCTCATGCAGGTACAGCATGAGCTGCTCTTGAGTTTCTCCATTATGAGGAGCCGGGACTGGCTGCAGCAGAGTGTTGTCTACTGCAAAGATCCTTAAGATGCACATCCGGATGAACAGACACTGTTCAGCCCATATTCACCATCTTCATTTGTCAGCCGCAGTGTGGTGCCATCGGTACCTGAGCTGTTGCTGCTCTCAGCAGTGCTGGAAAGGTGTGGGCAAGAGAACAAGTATTGATGGCAAATCTGTGCAGGGGAAGGCTCCTGGATTACTTCTGATAGCCTGGTAGCTTTCATAACCAGTGCCTTTCTAAACTGGAAGTGGATCCTGTTGCTGCCTTTGTTGTGTTTCTGTGCAGCTTTTCTGATCTTTTGTGGGGATCAGTGGGACAATATCCTCTGTGCAGGCAGGCTGCTGGGTTCAGTGTAGCAGGTCAGAATCCTGTGTTTAACATCACATACTTCGATGATACGATGAAAGTTATCACTGGTTTGTTAACATTCACATGAAAAGATGACTATTAACGTTCTTAGATTAAATGAGACTTAATTGTAGCAAACATTTGCTTCAATTTATAACACTAATCTTTAAGTTAAACTCACATTGGGGAAGTGGCTGAAGATGCAGTATTTACACCCTGCTGAGCACCGAGGCTGTTGAGGAATATGTGCTGTTTTAAAGAGGACAGATTTTGACAAATGGGCCTCTGTCTTATTACAAACATGCTCAAAAAGAACGTGCTGTATTCGCCAGTGGGATAGGAAAGCCCTCAGGCTCCAAGCTCTCATTCTGGCTTTTCAATGTGGATTTTTGTCTTGGAGTCATTTCTGAGAACATATTTACTAGTGCAGCTTAAAAAAGCATGTGTTTAATGTGTCTCTTTTTGTTGTTGAGACGATAAATCCACAGACAAATAACCAAAAAAAAAAACCAAAAAAATCACTGGGGACATTGGTAATAACTTGGGAAGGAAGAAATTCATAAAAATAGGCTTGGGGTGAAAATAGCGTCAATCTCTTAGGCATGAGACTTCTAAATCCCTGGTGTTTGTTTTGCAGCACTAAGAAGTTCACAGCCTCTGTGTTATTAACCCTAACATCTTTCTAAATTTTATTCTGTGTATCTCTTAATCCATACCTTATTTTCAACATCATCAATTTAATTTTCTAAACTTCTTTCAGCAAATTACCTGTTTGGATTTTGCCTCTTGATTCTAAAGGAAGCAGTTGTTCATTCCTAAAAAAAGGAGTGCTTAACATGAAACGGCTCCAAAGTGCCTGACAAAATGCTGCCTATAATAGAACAAAGTGTAGTGTTGTAATTCATGATGTTTCTTATTGATTTGCTCATCCAAATAGCCTTTCTTGCTCTCTGAGCTTTTGGTATCCAACTTGTTGTCTTGTGCTGACAACCACAGCTTGTTTCAGAGCAATTTAAGGCTTGGGAACTTGCTCAGCATCACAAATCCAGTTTTTGGTAGAGCTGAGAATAGAGCCTCTCTCTTCTATGTCATGGCTCAGTTCCTCACTGTAATTGTGGGGCAGCTTTCTTACTGACTGAGCGAACCTCTGATGTGACCAAGCCTGATATAATAGTGCTCCTTCAAATGTTGATGAATTCCCCTCATTTGGTAATTTTTTTGCAGTTTTAAAACATAATTCCTCTGTGAATCATGGCAAAATATGATTGTCTAATTAAAAAAAAAGGAAGCAGATGTTAAGATTCTGCTTTGCAGTCTAGAATTTTCCACTGCTTGTTAAGCAAGCAGGTTGAGGAAGTGGTTGTGTTCTAAGATGGTAGACAAGCTGTGGTGTGTGTAGGAACTTGAGCAAACTGGGTTAAAATGTTTGAAAATGTCGTGGCAGTTTGGTCTGTTTTACTTAGGTTTATGGGACTAGTAACAGGTCAAGAGTTTATAGTAAAGCAAAGGGGTTCTACCTCCTTTTATTTTTTTAGAAACAGTGCTCACATTTGCAGACCACCTTTCCCATAGTGAGGTGCAACCCCAGGACTTAGCAATATAAGCCTACATAAATATGAATTCATTTTCACCCTACATCATAAAGAAAGTTCTTCTGATAAGTCCATAACATCTTTATAGGTTACGCAGTCATGGAGAAAAGTAGTAATTAATTTAGTGATAGGAAGCTTGAGAGCCAGGGCTTGTGGGATGCAACATGGCATAATATGTCCCCTAAAGTGCTTACTATTCACCTGTGGACATTTGTTGGAGCACTTCTGCTTCCAAAACAGGGATGTACTTTTTTTAAAGTCTTGGAAGCCACATGGGCTCATTGGAATTTTAATTACAATTATTCTGTGTGGGTTTTTTTGGTTTGGTTTTAATAGCCCATTTAGCTATTGAAGGAGATCAGGAAAAGGATGACAGAAACACATCTTGCCGTTTCTTCCTTCCTTCTACAAATATCTGAGACAGCAAGATGATATCCTGCTGAGGACACTGCATGGTGACATTTTTAAGGAGTCCTGAACGTGCATGAACATGCAGTTTATTGCCAACATAGAAAGTTTGCTGGCTTGCAAGTTTCCCTCTTCGGTTGCAGGTGCTCAGAGTCCCCCAGGTTGTGTTTTCAGCAGCAGAACAAAGAGCAGGGCTGGCTTCAGGCATGAAGAGGTGCAGCTGGCAGTGGAGGTTATGATTGCCTATCAATAGGTATTCATCCTATTAATTAAGCTGCTGCTGTAAAACCCAGCTTTTCACCCTGGCTGTTGTAAAGTAAGCTGAGTCACCTGTGCAATGATGTTAATAAGAGGGCTCTAAGGCCTGTGAGGAGGCTTTTTTCAATCCCTCTTCTCTTGGGGCTGGCAGCAGCCTCTTTCAGAGACATGGCTGCAGGGCTGTCTGTCTGTGAATGACAAATGGCATCCACTTCTCTGGAAGCTCTGTATGCTGCTTTTGTGAACCTTGACTAGCAAGAGCCAAGCTGTGACCTCACACTGCTTTTGTTCCTCAGCTGTAGGCATGTTATGATAAAGACTTTCAGCCTCTTTCCTGGCTCTACTGAAGTCTTGTTTTGCAGCCCTTTGGTTTTTGTATTTAAGGTTTTTCTTTATTTTTGAGCATGAAGAGACAAGAGTATGCACATTTAGCTTTCCTTTATGAGACCACTGTAAAACTACTATGTGACTTTTTGGGATGCAGGTGGTTTGTTTTAGCCATTTGATGGAGATCCCTGTAGTTCTTCTTAGGACTACTAAGAGCTTTTTTCTTATTCAACTTACATACTTCAGAGTTCTTGCATTTCAAGTTTAGGTCTAGTTTAGTTCCACTTCTGTAGCACACAAAGCAAGTGAGCAGCTGCCCTCTCCAAAGCCCTGGAGAAGGACTTGAGGAGCAGAGTGGGAGGTCCTACAAACCCCAGTGGCACAGCTCACCCTCTTCTCAAGTGCTGCTGAGGAAGGACAGCCTGAGACTTTCCTCCAGGTGGTCTCTCAAGCAGAAAGGTAACAATTGCAGGAAATTCCTTTCCTGCCACCAGTTCACAAGCTCAACAAACAATCCCTTTGTGGAGGCGCTGGGGTCATCCTTGTAGTTTCTTCCTCTTCTTTGCTAACTACCTGGAGTTGGTTAAACAGTTCCTTTCTGGAGGGATTAGGGAGTTTCTCCATTCCTGAACCTTCGGAAGTCTTTCTACAAAGACAAAAAAGTTAAAAAGTTGACTAGAAACAGTCCCATGTCACCATACACAACAAACTGTTCTGCCAGAGTATATGTTAAAATCTTCCTTGTGTTCATGCTAATCTTGTGCGACTGCTTTTGTTTTAGGAATTGACATTATGGGTTCTTCATTCCAGGGAGGCTGAGAAGCAACTCAGTGGTGTGAGTAACACATCACTCCTCTTCAGACGGAGGCTTGTTTCTGTAGAGAACAACGCCCTTCCTCCTGAGCAGCGAGGCAGGCCCTACTGCCCTTTCATGTGCAGCCTTCTGGCTGATGCTCAGCCCTGTCCTGGTGTCACAGCTTCCTGATTTATGAGCTTTCAGGAGAAGCTGCTGATTGTAGCTGCTCATCGAGAGCACCAGTGAAAAGTCACCAGCTTTGACAGATGTGACTGAGTGTCAACATTTTTCTCCATTTTTATTTTCTGTTAATTCCTGGTTTTCAGACCTCTCATCCCATCAAACAGTGAGCAGGTGATGTTCCTCTACGTGCTGTGCAGCATGTTGTCTTCTTTGCAGGATGCCTGTTGATCACTGTTGTATTTTAATAAAATCATTTGTCTCAGGCTTGGCTGTCCTAAGCCCACTTTTAGCTTCCAGGAGGCTTCTTCTCTGGCTGCCTTACATTCTTACACCCACTCAATCCTTTTAAACTATTAGAGCATCGTGCTTTTCGTTAAGGTCATGAGTAGGGTGTGGAAGAGCCTTTTTTTAAAAAAAAATTTCTTATTCTACCTCACTTTTAGAAGATTAGTCATCAGTTTTACTGATGTCCTCATTTTTGCTTTTTCCTTCAGGTCTTGTTTTCCTTCCTTTGTAGTGGCTTCTTTTTCCACTGAGTTGCAGTGCAGAGCCACATACTAAAATGTATCTCTGCCAGCTGAGAGTGGATAAAACAGGTTTGGGCTAGGAAGGGTGTCTGTGGATACAGTGCGGGCTGGAATGTGGATGTAGTTGCCTCAGCCAAGACTAACTCCTTGAGGTGAAGGTTTTACTTCTTTCCTGCGATTAAGCTGGGAGTGTGTTAGTTTGGAGTAGCAATAGGTTTAAGGAAATTATTTCTTTTTAGTTTCCTTTTGTCTGTTTCTAGGAAATCTCCCTGTGTTAAGAAATCAAAACAGAGGCTAGATGCTTGCTCTGAGCTATTTGTCGCCAAAGAGAAGGGAAAAAAAGCAAGCTTTGCTAGTGATGATTTTTTTTCCTTCTAGGAAAAGGGTTTCTTCCTAAAAAAGGAAAAGAACTTGAGTTGTTGAGTTGGCAGGTAACTGATACATACCTGCCCGGGTCTGAAGAAGTACTTAACTTTTACATAACTACCTATGAATCTGTTTAGGAAACTGGCAAGCTGCAGTGGGCTGTGTGGTTTTCATTATGTCAGTGTTTTTAAACTTGTTGCAAATGGCCTTCTTTTATGGGTGGTTAGCATTCCTTTCAAGTTGTCATTCAGAAAGCCCCAGAGGGGAGGGGAGCTGTGACAGCTCAGCAGATCGTGCTGTGCCCTGACTCCAGGCAGGATGCCGCTGTGCCCTAAGGAACAGCACGTGGCACGGAGCAAAATCTGGTTCAGCAGCCCTGCTGTGCTCCTTTGCAAAACTTGGGGATTTACAGCCCTGGAGTAACTGAGGCAGCAAGAGAAATACTTTGCTCGCTCGGTCTCATTTTTGTTGCTGTAGCTGCTGATTGCATAACTACCTGATTAATGCGAAGATTATAATCTTCTGACCCCCTTGCAAACAATTATTAATTGCACTCATAGCTTTTAAATTTGTAGAACTAAAAGGGATAATTATGATCCTGTAATTTGGTCTCTCTGTGCAGCTGAACACAAATCTTTTACTAAATCGATGTTTTTATTCCCCTCTCTTTAAAAGTGTGCTCCTTATTTAAGGAATTTGTTTTCTAGCCTCAATACCCAGTCATCAGTATTTCTCAAATCATTGTCAGGCTTGTTGCTTATATGATTATTAGGCTGATATTAATCTTCATTTCTTAAAAATCAAATGAGCAGAGCTGTTAGAACAGCCTCAACAGAGGGCACGTTCTCCCATTTACAGATGTTCCGCTTCCATTTGCTTTTTAACTTCCTAATTTCTTTATAAGAAAGAAAACTTTGTTCACTGTGCAGTTTGTTTGCTGTTGTCTGTCAGGTTTACAGGGTTGGTAAGTAACCTACCTCTTCTCTTGCTCCAAGATGTTTTACACACATTTGTAATTTTAGCCTCTTTGGCTTGTATCTGATAGAAACTTTAGCCTGGTTGAATATTTGCTAGGACCTTCCATCACCATTGTCCTTGCTAGCATCACAGCATCCAGAAGAGGATTCCTGTTCTAGGAGAATTTCCTACACCCTCTGGTCCTGGATATTATTTGGCCTCACTGGGACAGACATCAGTCTCCAATCTTTCTCTCTAGATCATGTGAAGAAAATAGTGGAAAAACTTTCCAGAACAAGTGGAAAAACAACCACTCTCACCATGTTTATCTCTTCCCTGGAAGAATCTTGCTAAAGTCCTGTGAACTAGATTTTAAGACGTTCAAGATTCACTAGTCTCCTTTTAGGTATCTCAGGTCAGATGCTCGAAATGTTTGTGCTCTCCCAATTGATAAGCAGCTGCTGACTGCTCTGGATTTCCCTCAGAAATACCTGTTTAATGTTAAACCTTTTGTATTTGAAGAATCATTGTCCTCTAATGCTGATGATTACAGAAATAGAATGACTTAGAATTAAGACTTTCTGCTAAAATTGTGGGGGATTTAGTCTATTTGCTCTTTCAGTTCAGCATTTTTGTATATAAACATGGATTTGGGTCAGTCTTCCTCCTTCTCCCTCTCGAGTTTTCCTACTGTGTTCCTATTTGCAGGAAGTCCTTTACCACTGGGTGCCACTGTTTGATAGTTCTTAACATTTGCCTCAGTGAAGCCCTGAAGAAACTCTCCCCTCACTCTTTGGACTTAGGATTTTGAATTAAGTTTGAATCAAGGCTCAGTTTTCATGTTTTAATGTAATGCAATTTGATTTGAACTTGCCCTGAGTTTTAATTTAGTGGCCCACACTGATGGGTCTACAACACCGATGGTGCACTGTAACCACAGGGAGTATAAACTGATCTTATTTGCTTTTCTGCTCTGGAAATCTCCTTAAAAAATGCACCATTCCAGAATTGCATATGAATCACTGTTGACCCATGTATAAATAAATTGCTTGTTACCTTTGGGGATTAATCTAGTTGCAAACTGTGCTGCTGAGTACCTTTCCTAAGAAGCATAATTTCAATTATGATCTCTTGAAAATCATGTTACGGCACTGTTATAATTACCTGTGTAGTGTTTTGGTGAAAGTTATGTATATATTCAGTTGTGTGCCTTTGCCAGTCATGATTATTCCTTTCAAAGGACCAACACAGATGAGAAGACAGTGCACGACATGCTATTGTTCTGCAGGGCAAAACCACTATGAGTTTCTTCCACTCATTTCCAGTTGGCTCACCTCAGCTTCCACCAGGGTCAAATGCTGTGATCCACCTGTCACGCCAGCAGCAGAAACAGATTCTGCTCCCTCATGTCACCATGGGATTATTGTGCACTGTGCACCACTGTATCGACCAAGGCATCATATTTTTGTGGTTCTGATGTACCAGGCCAACGAATTCACACAATCCAAAAAACAAAATTGTCCCTGGCCTCTACCTGGCAAGAGGCAGGGCCCCTCTAGTCCTGGTTATCCTTCTTTTCCTGGGTATACATTTTAGAGGTTCCTTCAAGGGCATCAGACATTTAATCTTCTCTTCCATCGTATCTGGCAGTTTGGCTACAGGCAACTGGAGCTATTTCCTTCTTGGTGCAACTTCCTCTCTGAGTCTTGTGCTCCTTCTGGTCACTGCCCTGAATATAATTGTTCTTCCTGTCTGAAAAATAGGAGCACTCTGAGCAGGTATACACTTTCCTGGGAAAATGATTTCTTAGGTGTTTTTTCCAGTGATATTCACTGACAGTAGTGTAAGTGCATATGGTACACTTGTAGACTCTCTCATTTTCCCCTGCTTTGTTGTGGTGCTTCAAGTGAGCCAGATAAGGATCATACCTGTTAGTGTTATAGCCACAATGGATTGGGCCCTTAGAGAAATTAGAGAAATCCACTTCTTCTGCAGTGCAGGAATCAGACTCCTTCACCTGTTCTTGCTTTTCTGCATTTTCTTCCACAAAGAATTTCTTAGCACTGTGAACCCTGATAGGATGCACAAACTCCTCTTCAGACTCTGCATCCTACTGGCAAGGCTTACAACGAAATGGTTTGCTCTTCAAGCTCTTACACTTGTCTTCTGTGCTTTCTGGAGTACCCAGTGCTTCCGATGAGACATNTGCTTCCAGTGAGACATCTTTGTCCACACTGGGAGTCTTAGGAGGGGAGCAAGCAGCTGGACTGTGAGTTTCCACACTAGGAACCTCAAGGGAGCTTAATTCCATATTTTCAGGTGCCTCATGGTCACTCTCTGCAGCCTTGGTATCTTCCATACCCTCTCCATCACTGGGAAGTTGCTGTCCCCCGCCGTTGTCAGTTTTACCATTTGTCTCTCTTCTCCAACCAGGTAATCACAGCAGTTGCCACTAACTTCTCCCGTCAAGGCCACATTTGCCAACATAATAAGCTGAGGAGCTGCCAGCTCAGCTTTAGAAAGGTCCTGTAAGTCATACATGTCATTGGACAATGCCATGCCAATATTAGAACTGCCGGGAAAGAGGCTGTTCCCACCAGACTGTCCCAGCACTTGAGTTGCCGTGGCAGTAATTCCACCGGTGGCATGGGGCCACTGGGTCTTCTCCTTACCATCAGAATGTCTTTCTCAGCCCCAGCCCTGTCTTGGCATTTAGGTAATCACAGGATCCAGAGTAAAATGAGTATGGGGAGTATAAAGTCCTTAAGAAACATGCAGGGAATTTAGGAAAGACAAATTATATAAGATGCACAGTGTGTATGTTACCTGCTCTTGAGTCCTAGAATGGAACTGTTTTGTTACAGTGGGTGGGGTTACAGGATTTAGGGAAGATGAATGCTGTTCAGTGTGCTGCTCTTCATCCTGTGTCTTTCTGTCTTTTCTACTGTATTAAAAATTAGATGCTAAGTAGTTTGTTGCAATGAAAATCAGTATGAGTTTCACCTGTGACTGACAAAAAGCAGACCTTTTGGAAGGTCTCCATCCTCTCCTCTCCCAATATTATTAAAGCACCTTGTGTGCAGACCTCTTCTTGCAGTAGGAGGGGAGAAGGCACTTTCTCTCTGTGTTCTGCCTGTCTTTACACAGCTGGATTTACTCCTCTTAAGCATTTTAACTGAGCAAGAGAAGAAATGAAACTATTTAGAGCTGATCCTTTCAGCTGGTTTCAAAGCCAGTGGCAGAGAGCTTCCTTGCAGACCTTGCAGCCTGAGGGAAATTTCTTTAGGATTAATACAAATTCCTGTCATTGGGGTTTCTGGGGGTTTTAGTGGGAGGTGTGAGGCCGTTCTTAAAGCTGTTTGTGTCTTCTTGCATCTCATTTCAAAGTAAACAAGAGATCAAGAGGAAATGTCCTCACCACTGTTGCTCTCCAGGCCTTAGCCTCTCTGGGGGTCAAGGCTGTTCCCTCCGCACCCAAGACTTGACTGAATTTCAAAGCCCTGGAACAGAGACTGCCTGGTGCTGTTTAAATTGAATGGGAGCCATGAGCAGCTCTTTGTATTTGAGGGAATTGTAACAGTGTGGAGCACTGCCCCAGATCTTGCACTCTGCCTTCCTTTAGGTGTCAGTGCCAATGCAAACATCTTTAAAATGACCCTCTTTCTTCTGGTTTCTCATTTAGTGGATATTTTATCTGTGCTTTGTTGATGTTACTCTCAGCAGTACTTAAGGGGAGAAAATGAGTGTTAACTGGATTTCCTTCAGATTTTGAGTGGGTTAGGTTATTTTAATATCTAAAGTGACAACGGGAACAGCTTCAGGAGCCAGTAAGCTCTGCTTCTTTTCGTATCCTTGACATCACTGAGATTGCTTTGGGCTGCCCTGATCAAGTGAGTCCTTGTTCCTGAAAGAATTCGATGTGGTGTGTCAGTCTTTAGGCAGCTGTGGAACTAATGAAGCCATTAACTAATGAAGCCATGATGCCTGATGTCAGGGGGTGCTGTGAGTTAAACTGTCCTGGCATGGGATGGACAGAACATCGTCAGCCTTGGGATGGGATGTGAGATTTTGAAATGCATGGCAAGAAGCAGCAAGATTGGCCTTGAAGAAATGCATGGTAGTTTCTAAGATGCCCTTCTCTTTTATGTGTGGAGCCATAAACAAAAGCTGGATATCTGCCCATGATGTTAATTTTGAAGAACAGTAATGTAGTAAGTAACCTGGTAGTGAGATAGTACTCAGTGGGCAATCCCAGGTCCATGCTGCCCTGAGTTTGATTTTGAGGCACGTGAAGACACTACTCTTAAGATCTAGAAGCAAAGCTCTTGTCCCTGAGAAGTGGCAGTCTTTTTGAACAAAGCACGAGGGGCTGGGAGGAATTGCAGCCACCAGGACCTCTCTGGTCCTCACCTCTCCCTCCACAGGCAGTCTGGCTGTGTTTTGCCGTCACCCAAACTCCATCCTCCCTTTCAGCCAAAGACAGTGTGAGTAAGAGTCAAATTCCTTTGTTAGTGTCTGGCTTGAGCATCTCGGCTGGGAAGAGTATTTTGTATTCTGTTTTCAGGAACTCTTACTTTGAATTAAAGGGTGAACTGTGGGAAGTTATTAATGATATCTATAATCAAGGATTAATCAAGTAAATCTCTCTAGTCGAGTGCCTCTCATTGCACTGAGAGCATATAGATAAAGATGATAGTGGCATGAGCTTTCATGTGCAAACAGTGCTGAGGTGGTGCCTGCAAAGCACACTCTGCATTTAAATAGCTCTTCTGCTTTCTACCCAAGCTGGCTGATGTGAGGTGGTGCTTGGTTGTGTAATGTCTGAGCAGAGACATGCTGAAGAATTTTTATTTCAATTCCTCTTGAAATTGGAAGGGGGAGAGTAAAACAAGATTTTTTTTCCCAAAGAATGCCTTTGGGTTACTTTTAGTAAATTGCAAGTCTGCACAGTAGTTTAAAAAGCTAAAAATGTAAGTCTTAAAGCGTAGTGTTTGATGGTTTACAGTACAGTTCAGAACAGATGTTGAAGGTTTTTTGAGAATAAAATCTTCAGGAGGTATTCAGTGTTTGAGCTAGTATTCCTGTGGAAGATATTAGTTCAAGAATTTATTAAGGCAAAAAGGAAATCACATGAATTTAGTCTTAATGTAACTTTTGGATCTAGTATAGTCTATTATTTTCATGTCCATTGGTATTTTTAGGAATTTATTTATCTGCTTTTTAAGGGGCCTCAACTCTACCTCTGCTTTCACAGCTGGAAATAATTGTGGGAATCATTTGAAGGGTGAAAATGCCATATATATATATGTTATAACATAATTATATGGTGTCTTGCAGGAATTTTTATATCAGATTCCATATGTGGAGGCTGATTTCTGGTATGAAGAATATCATATAGAAAATAAACGCAATTCCCTGAATTCCATATAAACATGAGATGTTTGGGGATTTTTTGTGTGTGTGTGAACTTCTTTCTCCTGTGGAAGCCATGGGAGCCCTGTAATAGCAAAAACTGGCAGCTGCTAAATCCTTAACCTGGCATTGTTAAGATACCTGTTAAAAACACTGGTGCATGTCTGCAGTTCTCTTTGTACACGTGTTTCCAGTGTTACTACCATTAAGGTAATGGTAGTAAGGTATCATTTTGCTGGAAAAAACCCTCTGTAGATAGAATAAAAAATAAATAGCATTGGAAGCACAGGTATCTGCTGGACACATTCCCCCAAATGTGACTCACACTTCTGGCATGCTCCGGTTTGGTTGCATCTCTTCAGCAGGACTAGCTTCTGAAGGGGCTTTTCTGTTTTCTCTGAATTTACTTGCACTCCAAGGAGATTAAATGAGAGAACTGCAAGTATGTGACCACTTGGTCTTGCCTTTTCAAGGCTGAGGTACCTGTGTGGTACTTCTTGATTACTCTAAGAGCATCTTTTTGTCTGGAAACATTAAACTTCTCTCTGGAAGGATATTTGAAGTAATTTTTCTACAGAGGCATTTACTTTGTCTAGTGGGATGTTGAAATTGCTTTGCAGTTGTTTGAGGAGTTAAAATTCCTCTTCCATGCAGGATCCCCAGTTTATTCTTTCTCTTTGTGGATCAAAATCCACATATACCAAAGAGGTTGTGGACAAAGTCTGTGCGAGTTACTCAGGCACAACAAGTTAAGGTAGATAAATGCTTTTGTGCTGCTTGTGCAGTAACAGCTAATTCAGCAAATGCACTGGGGAAGCACCTGCCAAATTAGTGGGTGTATTAAACTTGAGCCAAGCTCAGCTAAAACATCCCCTGAATCCAAATCTCCTTTATTTGGAGCAAGGTAGCGAGAAAACACAGCAATGGATTGTGCATTCTCAGTCGATCATGTAGCAGCAGATGGTTAAAAGGAGCCTCTCGGATGCTCTTCAGGCAGCATATTCCTGCTAAGTGATTATTTGGATTATTAATGTCCCACTGTAGCACCTAGTGATGATCTGAAAGCAGCTTTATGGGCTGTGACTTTTGTGGTGATGAGCACTAGAGACTCATGGAATTAATAATGTTTTAATTGTTATTGCTTGAACATTGATTAAACTTGTTTAAGCACTTTTAAGGGATTCTGCCATCAAGCTTGACTGGTTTATTGGTGTGAACCTGAACCTCAGAATGAAACTCTGGGGATAAACTGCTCTGTTCCTATCTGCCCTTGGTGTGGTGAATCCTTTGTGCCTCAGTTTCTTTTTTATATGAAACTTGCCTGTGCTTTTGTAAATGTTAGCTTTGACAGGGTGTGGGTAGAGATCACCTCATCTTCATTGGATTGTTTGCATATAATATTACACAGTGACTGTACAGGACTTTGTTGGTGGCCTGCAGCCAGGCTGAGGTTTGCAGAGGGTGTGAGAGAATTTACTGAGTGGGGACTGGGCACCCTGTGTCACTGGCTCTGTTTGGAAATCCTAGTTGAAGTCATTTGCAGCTTAATCACACATGGAAAGACTTCTCTTCCCAGGGGAGTTTTTATTCATTCATGTTTGCTGCTAGTAGAGATCATGTTACAGTAGGAAACCACTATTCCTGACCTCTGAGTTGAATACATGTTTTAAAAATAGTGATGGGACAGAAGAAAGAATTAATAGGCTTCACTTTAAGGTCTTGCTCAAACAAAATCGATGTGCTGCAAAATATTGTACCACACTTTGAGAAATGATTGAATCAAATAGTTTTTCAGGGGCTGTGTCAAGAAAATTGTACATTGTTTATGGCAGTTGTAGAGTAATTCTGTGGTTTTTATCTTTACCTAAGCAAGCAAGAATTATCTTGAAGAAGCAGCAGGTTATTTTTGGAATTACTTTAACAAAGAGCTGTGATGATAAATGGATTCTAAAAGACTCACTGGCCCATCATTGCAACAGAACTGATAGAGGAGTAAAGCAAAACAAATATTTACAGAGGTTTATTTTGGGTGGAGGTTGGATATATAATGTTTGAGTTGTTTTAGTTTTAATAATCCTGATGTTAACACTGAGGAAGTATGAAATATTATGTCCTTATGTAAGCTAAAGAGAATAGACCTCTGCAAATGTTTTATTAGCCACACAGTGCTGTGTGGTGTGTTTTGGGGGTTTGTTTTTGGTTTTTATATGTCATGCTATTGAACAGTGAGGGATTTGAGATGTGAGTTTAGCTCAGGGCCCCCAAGATGGGCTGTGGTGGAGGCTGAGGGA
Source organism: Erpornis zantholeuca (assembly GCA_013400515.1). Classification (NCBI taxonomy): domain Eukaryota; kingdom Metazoa; phylum Chordata; class Aves; order Passeriformes; family Timaliidae; genus Erpornis; species Erpornis zantholeuca. The sequence goes on from VZTN01015920.1 coordinate 189,912, forward strand.
CCTGGTCTGGCTCAGCCCAGAGCAGAGGTTTGCAGGGCCCAAACAGCAGCCTCCTGTGCCTGGGAGGTGCTTTCCAAGGAGATGGGGCCAGACTCTTCACCAGAGTGTGTGGCTGGAGAGTGAGAGGCAACAGGCTGGAGAGTTGAAACTAGAGGTTCATGTGGGTTTAAGGAAAAGCCACTGTGAAGACAAGTGAGGGGCCATTGACAGAGGCTGTGCAGCCTTGGAGAACTTTGATGTCTTACTGGGAAATGTCCTGAGCAACCTGCTCTGATCTCATTGCTGTTCCTGCTCTCACGAAGAGCTTGGATCAGAAGCCTTCCAAGCTTCTTCTGGCCTGTTTTCCAGTGATCCCATATATTTGGCATGTGTGGTGATAGCTGGTTGCATGATTGAAGCAGGGAGGACTCTGAAGGGGTGACAGGAGCAGTATTCTTACTGCATGATCAGTATCAGTAAGAGGTTTCTGCCATGTACAGCAATGCACTTCCATAGTTTTGAAGTGTGGGCAATTTTTGTAGTCCCTGTGAGACCTGAGACCCCAACAGAATTCAAAAATGCTTCATATGAACTTGGCTTGAAGAACCCATGAAGGAGCCACCCTGAGAGCAGCTCACGCTGGTGAGCTGTTTCTCGTTGAAGTTGCTCCACAGAAAGGTGGTGTGTGAGATGTAGCACCACTAAAACACAGTTCACATCATCCATTCAAACAAAGAAGCTGAAAGGTCTCTGCCACTGGACACATTCAAATCCAGAGTATCTTTCTTGCATCTGCTGAAAACTTCATGTTGTTTTGCTTCCTCACCTCTAAGCAGCTGCAGCTGGGTGATGGTGGTACTGTCCAGTTTTAATGTACTAAAGTATTAAGGGAAATTATCAAGTGGATTTTAAACAGATCTGAGCAACAGTATTATATTCCTACTGATAGAAAATAGTTTAGGGATTAAACTGTGGCTGAACACAGGATTTTTAGCCCATGGGGTGAGAGGGAAGGGCTGGTAGCAGTGGGATCTAAATTAAAGCACATATTCAGCTTTTACTGGAAAAAGCATGGCAAATCCCAGTGATTCTCTGATTTGTCTCATAGCCCCGTGGATACAGTGTACAGCATTCAGCTGTTCTGCCAGTCAGGAGAATGGATGCCCTCGCCTTTTCTTTCATGTCCCATTGATTCATCTCTGTAAACCCACATGCTGTGAGATTATTTTTTGGGGTCTGTTTGAGGGGCCAATGTTTCATCAAACTGACAACTGCAAATTCTGCATGCAGGTTTTCACAACAGTGAAGAGAGACAGATTTTTCCTGAATGTGCTTTGCTTTGAATGCTGATCATCTTATGATTGGTGCTTTTTAATGGAAAGGGGTATGAATGGTCACATATAAATTATTTGAAAACCATAGTGGACTTGTCAGGTGTTGATTCAAAACGTTGTGATTTGATATGTAAATAAGTTTTCTATAGCAGGATAGGAAAGTGCTACTTTTCCAAATTAAATAGATCATCAATTCATTGCCTTCAGGTCAGTGGATTTCTGTGGATTTTCACTGGGTGAAATATGGCCTTTCATAAACAATCTCCCCTAACTTTTTCTCCTGCTTTTCCACTTAGAAATCAGACCCCCATCACAATAATTGCAGATCTGGCAATTTCCACATGGAAGCTTTTGCTCGATACAGTTCAGAGCTTGCTTATCCACAGAGGTGTTTTCCCCACAGCTGACATGACATTGACAGCACAAAATGAGACTCTGCTTTTGATAAACATTCATAGTATTTAATATAGTCAGTACTTAAAATGTCTTTAGGGTCTCAGTACTACTGATCCAAAAACGTTTCATCTAAACAGGCTTACTGAAATCAGTAGGGGTCTTTACACACTTAACCTAAATTATTTGTCAAGTTCTTTTTAAAATGGTCCAGGTCACTGAATGAAGGCTGTTGGAGACACCATTGTTATGGAATTGCTGCTTATTTTAAAAAATGCTACTGATGTTTCCTCTGAGAGCCTTTACTTTCTACAGACAAAACTAATCCAGGAAAAGCATGACTGTTGCCGATGTAATATGCTGCCTTTGTGTTTTAGGACATCTTTAAAAGGCCTTTCAGTGTAGTTTCACTACAGTTTTTCCCTTTTTACAGATACTGTGAACAAGGACACTGAACCCAAAGATCCATTTCCCATTCCAAGAAAGATTATGGCTGAACCAGACTACATAGATGATGACAATCCTGAATTAATTAGACCTCAAAAATTAATTAATCCTGTGAAGTCATCCCGGAATCATCAAGATCTCCATAGAGAGCTGCTTATGAATCAGAAAAGGTAAGAGCCTAAAAATCACTTGTGCCACCCTCCCATCCCAAACGCACAGCCTGAGTTTTAGTTACATTGAAATGACATTGTGCCCAAAATCCAGCAGGCACTGTTGACTCAGATCTTGCAAATTGAAAAGCTCTGATTCTTAACTGTGACATTTATTTCTATTTGAATTTAAGTTGCTGTGCAAAAGCTTGCTCTAGAAGGCTTCTCATTTTGTTTTTGTGAGTACTTGGTCAGTTTTGAGAGGAAGCAGTTCAGTTCTCCCCTATTACATTTCATGTGGGTTACCTGGGCACTGTTAATTTGTCTTGTACTCTTAACATTATCAAGTATTTGACAAAATTTTGCTATTAGGAGCAGGATGGTAAAATCTATCGGCTTTTGCCATTCCTAGTGCGCCAGGTTTATGAGGCCACTTTTAAGGAAATAATGTAGTTTATTTCACATGAAACTGTTCTCTACTTACTTGATCTGCCTCAAAATGCAGTGTGATAGTCTGGTGCCTGCTCTGCTGCTGCACAAGTGTTTCTTTGTATGTTTTGCAAATGCTGCCTGCTTCTCTCTGGGATGGGATGCACAGCTGTTGCTCTATATATTGCTTTTAGAGATCTAAACAACCATGACTTCATTTCATCAACTTCAGAGACACAAGCACCTGGCCCAGAAATAGCTGAAGTTCTGTTACTAAATCTCTTCAGCAACAGAGAAGTAATTTAGAAAACACATTAACAAAATAGCCACCAGACCACCTTGGTGGAGGAAAAGGCACCAAGCCTGTTGATGCTCCTTTATTTAAACCAACAGAAACTATTATATCATTTGGTGATTTGGTGCATTGAAGACACCGAAAATGGACTTTCCAAAGGCATAGTGGGGGGATCTATAAAATAGAAGTGGAAGAGCAGTATTTCAGAGTGCATTTGAGCAGAAAGCTGGTGGTAGCAGCCATTCTGACTTTTTGAGCGCCAGGACCTTGATAAAGTAGAGTAAAAAGCCATGAATTTGGCTATTCCAGCACAACTGGATTTTTCTGGCAGGAAGAGTCACTTTATGGCAGTTTTTCTCTCTCTTTTTTTTTTTTTTTTCTTTTAATCCTTGGGCATTGTATTTTGAGGGGAGAAGGGGTCTTTTTATGTGTAACAGCAAAATCCTCACAAATGCTGGGCTTAGAGACTTAATTCTAAATGAATTGCATACACAATATAGCATTTCTTCAGTGATGAAGAAGGAGAGATATTTTACAGAATGCCAACTGAATTGGAAGAAACTGGCCTAAATAGGTGTTTGTCCTATTTTTCATTAATGGGATTAAACATCAAAGTCAATTCTAGCACCAAGAAGTTTATAGGCATTGAAAGAAAAATAGTTGAAGTTTCCTGATGATCTTAATCTAGAGGATGTGGAGGCTGCAATAAATTAAGACTATTTTTTTTCTTTTAAGTTTATGAAAGCATAAAGCACTTTAAAATAGTATGGAGTTCTTTTCTTCTAGGAAAATATCCTATTACGCAGAAAAGTTGTTCAGCCCTCAATACCTTCTCTTATTGTAATTGTGATTAGCTGCAGCTGTTAATTTTAGAGTCTTATTTATTGGTGCAGAAATGAAATACTTTGAGGATTTTCACCAGCAGAAAGATTGGTATTTTTTAGAGGAGGGTTAGTCTTCTGTGCTTTAAGTCTCTGTACTAGCTCTGATAGGAGGCTTTTCAGTAATGTAGATACTGGGCTGTGTTCTGCTTTGTTACAGCAAACTGTCATATGTATGAAGGACTTCCAGTGCTCTTACAGAAGTCTGCTTAACATGCTGCTTAGTTTGTTGCAAAGACTCAGTGTAGACATCAGCAGCTTCACTTCTTGGACCTATCAGCTCTGAATAGCCAGAAATGGATGTTGGAAGATATTAGCTAGTACTGGTCCAGTCGTTCTCCATGCCCACTGTGAGCAGTGTTTGTTTGGTCTAGAACTGCTGTAGTTATTTACTTGCAGAAAGGGTCATTGTTTTGGGGGAAAGAAAAAAGGATTCAGGTGGTGCTACCTCAAGGCCCTGATCACTTAAATTATTTTTATGTATTAGGAGTCAACCTCAGCTCTGCAGAGTATTGGTGCCTCCCCACCAGAGGTGTTAACCTTAGCAGCTCCAAATTTTGTTGTAACACACTTTGCTTCCTCTATATCAAAGCCTTAGGATTTGTAATTTAACCAGAACAGTAACCAGGGAGTGATAAAAGACCCCAGTTAATCCAGTATCCCCCAGTTTGTTGCTTTTCCTTTTTACGTAAGAGAGTGGAAACAGGACAGACACTGCAGTTCTGTGAGAGATCTGCCACCCTCACCTGATTGGATGGTGGGATTGATTCCTTGTACTTTCTGCAGGTTCCCTTTGTTACAGCACATCTGAATCAGTCTGTGCCTCTGCTTTGTTATGGTGCACCCTTAGTCAGAAAAGCAGCAACAGAATATTACTTCGCAGCTGCTCTCCGGTTTGCGGCTCTCTTGTCTGCTCATCGCCAGTGTGGAAGCTTCCACTGACTCTTCTCTTACCAATCCAGTAGTAATAGCACTAGTAGTAGTAGTAGTAGTAGTAAAAAATGACTCCAGCTTTTCCTGCCTGACTTCAGTTTTATGTGCTAACATGTAATTAAAATAGCATGAAACATAAAATATGAACACAGTCTTGTAGCTTCTGTTGCACTCAGGCCATGAGATCTGTTATGAGAAATAGGGAACAGCATTTGGTGTTGCTAAATATTTGATTTTGCTGTCAGGGTATGTACAGGGATAGAGTGTTGCATAATATATGGAGTCATTCCTAGATGCTACCATAAAATAGCATTTTAATGTTTTATTGGACATGCTGTCAGATATGCATATTGATGAATAATTAGGCAACCAAAGATGTATAGCAAGTAGGAAGGGTAAAAATATGCTTTCTGAAAGCTTATTCAGATTATTGAATTTTTTAAAGTTAAAATAAAAAACGGTTCATGTTAAACTTAATGCTGGATGCTCTCACATAATTGTCTTCACAGGAAAGACAATAATAACAGAGACAAATTTCAGATCTCTCTGCTCTGCCTTAAGTGATGCTAATACCTGAATAACAGGGAGAGCTTTGAATTTTATAGCAAATTTTGAAGCCATCATAGCGTTACAGAGATAAAAGAAATAGCTGGAGTCACAAAAATAAGTAGGAGTGAGTATCCATGTGTGTGCCCATATAAATAGCGTCATGCATCTTCCCCAGGAGTGAGCTTTCTCATTCCGGAGCAGCTGGCTCGGAAAGCAATTTGTGCTGAACAGGCTCAAAACATTCAGTTCATGTAGCACCTAAAGGCTTGTCAGAGGGAGAATCCTCCAGGCTTTGTCTGGTCTCCAAGGTGACGGCAACTTTTTTATTCTGGATTTTTGTTGTCTTGGGCTCTTTGTTTATTGTAGCTTGGGAGCTCTCACTGGAAATAGCTTCGCAGCCAGGCATGTGTAAAGCTGTCACATTTTCAAGGAAAGGAGAGAATCCATGATTTCCAGGAGCAGTGTGACAGACCTCTTTTTAGTTTTGTCAAAACTAAACTTCTATGGGCAGAATACCCTGCACAGGACTGTCTGAACACAGCTGTTCCAAATTACTGGCCACCAAGCAAATTCTTCTTGTCCAAAATTTGTTTCTAGCTTCGATAGTGTCTTGATTTGTGATGGGTTTTTTTAATCCATTCTTTTGGAATTGAGAGGTGAAAGTTAATTAGTTATGCAGGAGAAACACTAGCATGCACACTAAGGGGAAATATTTTCTGTGATTATATGGCTTAAATTCTAGCTTAGGGTTGGAAACCAGGCAAATGTCTGCATGTTTTTTCCTTTTAATTATTTATTTATATCCCACTGTATCTAAATAGGCAATTATTTGCCTGCAATTCCATGTGAATTCCTGCTAATTGAAGCTGATCTCTTTTTTCTCCCCCCTGCCCATGTGTTTTGAAGGGGCCTTGCACCTCAGAACAAACCAGAGCTGCAGAAGGTGATGGAAAAAAGGAAACGAGATCAAGTTATTAAACAACAAAAAGAAGAGGAAGCACAAAAGAAGAAGTCAGACCTGGAAATAGAGCTACTGAAACGTCAGCAGAAACTGGAGCAGGTAAGATGAGGAATAACAGACCTTTACACATCTGCATCTGAAGTACTCACCTGAGGCTCCCTTTGCAGACAGGAAAGAAGCAGCAGTCAATTTTTGGCATATTTCTCCCGATTAAATGCCAGTATCTCTTAGGATAAATCAAATCATGCTCTTTAATTACCTGTTTGTTGTCATTTACTGTATAGGAACTGCATATGAGGTCTGCCTTTGGTTAAATGAGTCCTGCACCAGCCAGCAGGATTGTGGCTGTGGAACACTGACACTAGTTAACCATTGAAACTGTGGTGATTTGGTCATTTTTTGTAGTCTAACTATGATCCACTAAGAATGGTTGTTAGGCTAGTGCATCAAATCTACATTTAATGAATTAAAAAAACCCAATTGATTCTCCAGGGTTATGTAAGAAGCTAGATAACATTTAAAAGATCTTCTGTAGTCTTAAAACGTATGAGCCTGTTGATGTTTTCAAGCAAAAGAAAAGGTCCTCAGACCCTGGGTGTGGAGATGGTGTGGAGTTGGAGTTCCTTGAGGTGAAGCCTTTTGCCAGGCACAGGGCCAGCCAAATCTCTATGCCTCTGGAAGCACTTCATGTGCCTGTGAAGTGAAACAGTTCATCAGAGAAGTCACTGTGCATCAAGCAATGCATTTATTTAAAAATAAATAAATGCTATAAATAAATGCTTTAAAACAGTATCTCCTGTGTTTCTCAATAGAAATCAATTAAACCAAATAATTACTATTAAAAATTACATGTAATCCAATCATTATTTAGGTTTTAGGGTCTTATTATAGGTTTGTGGGTTTTTTTAATTAGGCTTGGAAATACTTTTGGAGAAAGCTATTATATTTTTAAGTGTATCATCCTGCCATTTTTCATACCTCTCTTAAGGACCCAGCTTTGAATGGTGCAGCTTGTGGGAGGATTAGAATCGAAACTGAGCCATCCAATGTAGATTAGAAAATTCTGTTAGAAGCAGAAAAGCCTGCCCATTGCAAACAGTGCTGTGACTTTGTAAACATCACAGGAATGGCATTAATTGACAACGTGACTCGTGGAGGGACATTGTTGTGAATTATGGAAGCAAGGCTTGTCCCTTGTCGGTGAACCAGAGACAGGAGAGATTATTTAGGTGAGCTGTACGTGGTCCCTATTAATCAGGGAGCCCTTGGTCTGTGTTAAAAAGAAGAAAAGCTCCTTTCAGGCACTTTTGTTAGTTTTCTAAAGGGTTTTTTTCCTTTCTGCCAGCTCATCCACCTTCCCTGAGGATCGCTAAGCAATCCATGTTCTGTGCCATGTGTGACCCTGTGCTGGATGGGCACTGCATAGCCTTGCCACATAGAGCATTTCCATTCCTCACATGGAAATTTCAACTGTCTGCATGGGCAGGAGCTCCAAGTTGGTTAAAAAAGTCAGTGAATGGGCTCTAAAAATGAATGGCTAAGGAAGATTTTTTTTTTTGTTTTTGCTTTTTGTGATAGACAAACCGGATACTCCTAAAGAGGCTCAAGTTAGATACAGAACTCCATGCCTAAATGTTCAGAAATCTGTTCCACAAGTGTCCTCAGTAGTAGCTGTTCATGTGTTCTCCCATGAGGCACATTCTTCCTTGTTCTATTGTAAAAGCCAGAGAAGGGAATTACTGTTTTTTCTTTAATGAAGATGTCCAAGAATTTCTTAAAAAATGCTTCATCTTATTCTTGTACTGGGCTTGCAGAGTTTTTGTCTGTCTGGCAAAGGTGGACATCTGGAACAAGCTAGAGCCAAGGATTTGAAAAGATTTATTGTTTGTGAGAACAGATACTCCCAAAGAAAGGCAATTTTGTCTTTTCCATGAGACAAAGAAAGGAAGCAGTTTAAAGAGTTTGGCATGGCCAGTTATTGAAACCCTTAGTTTTTTGTCTTGTATTTCAATGATGTGTTTTTTATAATTTTTTTTTTTTAACATGGGATTCCTTTTTAAGCTGGAACTGGAGAAGCAGAAGATACAGGAAGAGCAGGAAAATGCACCTGAATTCGTCAAAGTCAAGGGCAACTTGAGGAGGACGGTCCAGGAAGCAACAGAAGCACCAGACTCCTAGAGCCAGCGCCTGCTAAGACTTACAGTTTTCTTGTAGAGAGAGGCTTTTGCAAACTGTCTCACATTTGCCCCTCAAGAGGGAAAGTAACAGCATCCAGCTGACACTTACTGAAGATGAGATTTTTAATTCCTGGGACGTGTGGATTAAAAAGACAGTATCGTAAACAGATCGACTTGCCAAATACCTGAGATCAATGGAAAAGGAGTGTCTTTGTCAGTTCCGTGTCGTGGACCAGGCTGACGTGCTTTCTCAGAGATTTTAACCAGGGATACTAGAGAAACTCCTTCAGTGTTGCACTGCTTTAACTCTTGTGATCTTAGTTTAGTGGAGATACACAGATTATATTTTGCTTTAAAAGAGAACAAAAATCCTCCTGTGATAGCTTAATTAAGCTTTGCTGTGCAGGTAGATTCCTCCATCTTGACCTACAGGCTGTGTATATCCCACAATAATTTGTGTTTAGTTGGAATTTTTACTAATTCTAGGAGCATATCAGGTGTGCTGATTACTACTGCCCATCCCCTCTAGGATAGGCAGGTGTGAGCAAGATGAGAATGCTTAATAATCACCAGCAGTGAAAAGTTAAGCAGCCTTAAAGCCCATTTCTTGGTGTTTGGCATGTAGAATTTGGGCTATGAAAGAGCAAGAATCTGATGATCCTGTCACCAGGGGGACTCCAGAGGCTGATTTATCTCTTTAAAGTTGCACTGTAGTGTACAGGCCTGTGCAGTGCTACCTGTGAATTTACCTCTTAAAGCAAAATGATCTGTCTTGTGCTTCTCATGTTTTGAAATCCTGCTTACTTTGCTGTTGTGGCCTTTCTCCTCCAAGGACATGCTAAACAGAGTACAGTGGTAACACATTACTTGGTAGTGTTTGAACTAATTTGCTGGAACTGACCTGCAGAGTTCCTACTCTCTGCTTGCAGACACATGTTCAAGTTTCTGCAGTAGACAAGTGTTTAAACCAGACCAAACTGGTTACTGGAATCTACTGAAATGAAATTTTTTCCCTAAAGTGAGGTATAAAATGAAGTTCATTTTATCCCATCTTTCATTTAGCCTCAAGAAAGAAGGGAAGTGTGTTACCGCTGAGACTTTGGGTCCAATTCTGTCATCTTCTGCCTTTCCACAAGTAACCCCTGTGACTTGCCATTAAATAAAATATTGCTCAGCTTGCACAGGGATGACAGAATCTGATCCTTCATGCTTATGACTACTAGTTATCCAGGAAAGCCTGGGATGAGGAGTGGGGAACAGATTGCTCATGTAGGATTATAGAATTGGATTTTTACATGGTGTGATTGGGTGCAGATATATCTTCACAATCTGGGGAGAAATTCTCATCTTCCTTGGTCAGAACAGTCCTAGCTCTCACTGAAACTGTGTTCATCCAGATCAGATGAGGATCTAATCCCTAGCCTTTGCCTTAGGATGCTAAACACAATAATTTCTACTTTGTAATTACATTGGACATAACTGTTTGAGAACACTTTTTATGAATATCAGCAGTGGCATGTTTGTATTGTAAAGGTGTGGTGGAGGGTTGTTGGTTTGGTTTTTATTATTCCTTTTGCCTTTCTTGTAAGTATTGGACATTTTAAATACAATTTCAGATTAGCACTTGGGACAAAACACTCACAATTAGAAATGTTTCCTAGATACAAACTTTAATTTGTCAAGATACAGGCATTTTTTATGAGGACATAATCAGATTGAGGGTAAATTGAATTGTGATAAGCGTATTGCCATTGATTTAGGCTTGCAGAGTGACTCACGTCTAGAAGATTAAATGAGAAGATGGTCTAACAGACTGTTCAGATTATGGACATACAAAAGACAAAGGCCAGATGTAAGGCTTTTCCATCTTCCATCTCAACAAAGGAACCCCCTGAATGCTGCAGGTTCTTCCCTCTCCCCTTCTCCTGCCAGGAGAGGATCTTCTTTGGCAACACATTATTCTAACACTTGCATTGATTTTGTTTCATGTTGTTGTGACAGCACTATGTCCGAGCCTTCCTCTCCATGCTCATGCTTTATCTTAGCTGTTCCCAGCCTACCAAATCTCCCTCTTGGTTTCAGCTTCACATTAACCTTTTGCTCAGTATGGAAAAGTCAAGAAGTGAGTGAGGAACCCTTCCTCTGGCTTAAGCAGATCATTTCATGTCATCCATTTCCCCTTGGTGATCATGGCAATCCTACCACACATGCACAGGGAAATGAAATTGGGGGCAGTGGGGGACAAAGACCCCCTTTTTGGCTTCAGTGGGTGTGTTGGATTGGGCCCTCAAGGCTGAAGGCAGTCTTCTTTTCTCCCCAGGTTAGCTTGTGATTCAGGGTAGAGTTTCTCTTTCTGAAACACAGGAGGCCAGAAAACTCCCTTGTACATACAGCATGAAGTTGTTTTTTGTTTTTCATTGGAATTAACTCTCCGTGTGAACAGAACATCAACGTGTGTGTTAGAATCCTGCTAATCCTTTAGTTTAGGAACCCCAGCCACCTTCATGTCGATTTTGACAGGCAAAAGCTTGTCTTTGAAGTCAGGATTGGGCAACCCTTCAGTGGGTGGCCAGTTAGTCACACCACAAGTGTCCTGCGCGGCTTCTCAAGTAAGAAACTGCTTGGCAGTGAGCGTAAGCAATTCCTGCTCTTTTCTTCAGCTATATGGGTTTTGAAGCAATCCAGGGAATACTGATTTGAAAATCGCTCACTTACCGCTTTGTACTTTTTTAAAATTCTTGCTTTTGATAGTATAGTAGTAAATTTTTTAGCATTTTTCTGGCTTTAACCTTCTGTTAATATCTGCACTTGTTTGAGTGTACATATATAAATATATATAAATATAAAAAGGGAGCCTTAATGGATTTGTTTTCATAATTTAATATTTTTTGTATTTGCTCTTGTATAATTGTTTTTAACTAAAGGTATTACAAGAATGAGGGTGGAATACTTAGAACCAAAGTTATGCTTAATAAAATCTACTACATGCTTGGTGTATGTGGTGGTTTGTGTCATATCCTGCCAAAAACAAAACCTCAGGGGCTGCACTGAGATACCTAGATGGTTTAAAATTCTGCAGTGTGGGGGGGAAGTATCAAGAACATGATGACTCTTGGTTCCTTAAAACCCTGGATCACTGTTTCTATGTGCAAAAGTTGGCAGAGAGAGTTTGCTGTGCCTCTTAGCAGTATAATTCTTTGAATATATTTGATGCAGAAAGTTTTTAACAAGACTGTGCCACTTGAACAGCTGCACAAAGTGAGGCAGAGCATGAGGGAAAACATCCAACAGGAGTCAAGTAATTGGGGAGATCATTCCCTATCCTTGGAATTGTCAGCGTTGCAATACTCCCATTTCAAATGGGAGTGAGAAGAGAGTAATGAGCCTGGTTCTGGGTTCAAGTCATACAATGCTCCTTTTAATTTAGCCAATGCTCCAATCCGTGGATGAAACTTTCTAGTAGGAAAGACTTGGGCATGAGAAAGAAAGCCTGGGCACAAATGACAGACATCTCAGTGCCAAAGAGCAAAATCCTGTGTCCACAGCAGACAGGGAAAGCAGTTGGGGATGGACAGGGCTGGAAGAGGTCTGTGCCACCAGTTCTCCGTGAAGATCCTCAGCTCTTACTGGTGAGCCCTGGTCAGCCAGGCAGGTGGAATTGGAGGGGAAGCTGGAGAGGAGCACGGGGCGAAACGAAGTGGGGGAGGAGGAGAGCAGTGAATTCAGAACAGATGTCAGGAAATGCTTTTTTCCTTCAGAAACTACTCAGCATGTGGAATGGTCCTGGCAGTACTGCTGATGCAATGATGCTGGACTCGCTCCAGGAGCTCTCAGATGCGGGGGAGGTAAGAAAGAACAGAGAGAGTTAGTAAGGGGTGAGTTTCTATGGCCTATTGGAGATAACTGCCCTGTGCTCCCCTACCTCAAGTGTAGCAAAATGTGTTTTAAATTATCCTTTGATATTTCACTCCAGCTCCAGAAAGAAAATGGTGAGGGCATGTGATCTGCTTTTGTAGCATGTCCAAAAGAAAAAATTATCCTCCTTTTATCTGCCTTTTTGGACTGCATTGAGCTAATAGGTTTTGTCATGTGGCTTTGCAAGCGCCAGTCCACTGGGGGCTTTGCCTGTGCTCCTGTGGCCATAGGCAGATGGGTTGTGTCATGCCATAGCTATGTGGAAAGAAGTACCTTGATGTCCCTTAGTTGCTCTTAAAGGGTCTGTGGCTAGTGTCTATAACCTAAAATGCCTAGTGGCACTTGTAACCAGTTGCACTTAAGAAAATAACTGGATTCGAAAGAGCTGCTGCTGTGCAGTTTCCATGGGAAACTGATGTCTGTGGGGGGAAGAACTGGAGAGCAAATTGTGTTCTGAGGCCATTGGAATAGAAAGAGCACAAACACTCTTGATGGGATGAGATCTGGAGGAGTGGAAATACAAGATACTTTCCTCCTCCCCTGGCAGTTTAAACTGTGCTCTATTTGGAATCTTTCATCTATCTGAGTCTGTGGTGCTCTTGTCAATATTAAGGATGACTCTCCTCAATGGAAGTGGTGGAAACTGTGGCCAGGGGAAGTATTTGGTGGTGGTAATAGAGCACAGATGGCCTGATGGTCACTCCAGTGCTTGTGTTCCACAGCTCCTGTTTTGGGATTGCTGCAGTCCTAGGTGAGGGCTGCAGTGAGTTCATCCTACGGCCTGCAGTGCCTCTCTGAGGTTAGCAGGGACTGCTTCTGTTCTCTGGGCTGAATTTGCTGAACCTTGAGTACATGCATATTGAGGTACAATACCTTGAGTATTGATGCATCAGTACATATATTTCATTGATATCAGAGCAGAGCAGTGAGCCCTGTGGAGTGCAGTTGTCTTCCTTTGACTCTGGAAGAGCACACAATGCCTGACTTGTAGAGAACATTGTCTACCTTGCACAGATTCTGAAGCTGGGCAGTTCAAATGCCACTTCCAATCCACCTGCTCTTTTTCATGGATCCCAGGATAGATGAGGCACCTGGATGGCTTTAGTCAATTTGCCCCTTCATGTCTGTGTGGTTTGTAATGTGATAAAGAGCCCATCTCTGCACTGTGCCCAGCGGCTCTGGTGCTTGGTGCCATGGAGTCAGCCCAGGTCCTTGGAGGAGACATGGGGACTCTGCAGGGGCCTGCTCCAGGCCAAATGCTGACCAGCAGGAGGGGAGGTGGCATCTCCACAGTGGTGGGAGGGAAGGAGGATGTGAAGCACCTGAGAGGGGGCTCCAGTAGCCAGAATCACCCACTGCTACAGCCATAGTACTTAATTATCTGAGCAATCATTTTCGGAATTAACTCCTATTATCCGCCCAGGTCTAATCTCTTTGGTGGACGGCGTGAGCAATTTAACACATATTGAGGCTGGCACGTGGAAACTTCAGCCTGATTAAACGGGAAGGAGAAACATGTTTCTTTCCCCCTCTTCAGCTATTCATTAAAAAATCTTTAATAATGCAATTGAAATGGCAAGTCTGCTTTATTGTGCTCAAAAATTAAAGAGCACCCAGCAAGCCTAAGCTCCTTAGTGGGGTTCATTTGAGGTATGTATTGCTTGGTATGGGAAGGCAAAGGGAGCTGCCTGTGGAGCACTGAAACCTGCTGGCTCTGGAGTCAGGACACGGCAACCCAGCCCATCTGAAATGGTCTCCCTGAAGGAGGGATTGTGTCCAACTGGTTATCTGTCCTTCCTTTGGTAAATGAAACACGAAATATTTTCTGATGAAAAATTAATCAGGAATTTGTTTTCAACAATAGCAGCAGAAAAAGAGAAGAGACCTCCTAAACTTTCTCTGTCAAACCTGGAAAATTCTTCATCACTGTGGCTGTGATGGGGTAATTTTCTCTAATGTGCAGTTTGAACACTTGTCTTCATTCAGCTTCCTTTTGGTGCTAATCTGAGTGAATTCTGCTCCATACAATTTCAGGGAACCACCTTCATGAGCTGAGCTCAGCAACAAAGTGGATTTGGGGAATTTGCTAAGCACAGTGGGCCCCATACATCACAACCTCTGGTTTGTTAGGGAAATTTTACTCTAATTTCTAATACAAATAGAATTAACTTTTCAAATACCAAGGAGTAAACTTTCTTCAGACAGAGATCTTCCTGGATTTTTTATCATTTTCTTATTGCAAGGGAGTTGCTTCTCCTTTATACTAAGAACTCTATTCCCTCTGTATTAGGAAATTGTTACGATAACCAGACCAGAGATGAACTGCAAACTACCTACAGGCTCCTCTGCTGTTAGACACACTCAGTCCTGATGCTGGAAAGCAGGGATTGCTGTAAGGGAAAGGAAAAAGGAGATGCTAAAAAGGAGGAACAGACAGTGTGAAGGCAAGTGCCTGACTGATGAAGGTTTCCACCTTGTACCCAAGGTTAAACAGCAACTGCGAGAATGATGCACACAGCCTGCATCTATGTTCACATCTAATGTACCATGTGCATTTTTATTTCCCCTGAAGCCTCATCGTGTTTTTGATTCCTTTCCTGTTGTTTCCTTTTACCTCAAGCTCTTCCTGCCTATTCAGGCCTCCCTGCCTTTGGATTATTTCCCAGGGCTGGTTTGTAATGAAAGGCATTTAATTAGCAAAGAATCCTTGGGATGGATCCTAAAATGGGTGTTTGAGGCTGACTACTGTAGCATGGAGGGAAACCCAGCCCAAGCCATTGGTATGTGGGGAGTGGAGATGGGAAATACTGGGTATGCAGGGACCAGGAGCAGGTGGAAATAAAAATTCTGAGTGGCTGTCTGGCAGAGTGTAAGTGAGAAACCAATATAGATATCTCAAAGCTTTTATCTCAGAGCCCTACTTAAATAGAAAAACCATGATGAGAAAAACCTTATGGGGGTGAAAAGGAGGATGGCAAAAGTTTGTTCCTTGGTTCCTTCTCTACTGCCCCTGACCTTGTGAGACCCTACCTGGAATGCTGCTTCCAGCTCTGGAGTCCCCAGCACGAGGACATGGAGCTGTTGCAGAGGGCGCAGAGGAGACCCTCACAAAGATGATCTGAGCATCTCTCCTAGGAACACGAGCTGAGAGAGTTGGGGCTGTTCAGCCTGGAGAAAAGAAGGCTCCGAGGAAACCTCATTGTGGCCTACCAGTACCTAAGGGGATCTTAAAAAATTGAGGGGGAGCAACTTTTTATGTGGGCAGATAGTCACAGGACAAGGAGAATGGTTTTAAACTAAAGAGGAAAGATTTAGGTTAGATGTTAGGAAGATGTGCTTAACTCATAGGGTGGAGAGTCACTAGAACAGGTTATCCGGAGAAGTCACGGATGCCCCATCCCTGGAAGTGTTGGAGGCCAGGTTGGATGGAGCCCTGACCAGCCTAGTCTAGTGGGTGGCGTCCCTGCTCATGGCAGGGGGTTGGAACTAGGCGATCATTAAATTCCCTTCTAACCCAAGCCATTCTATGATTAGCAAAAAGCTTACAATACATAGAAGCAATGCGTGGGAAAGTTCAAATTGCCCTCCAAAAAGCCGTAGAAAGCCTCTTTGAAGGATTTGCCGAGCGGGCGTTTCCTTGCCCAGGTCCTTCCCCAGCGCGCATCTGCCAGGGCTGGGGTGCCGGGTGATGCTCCGCAGTCCCCGCTCAACTCCCACCGGCTGCTGCCCTCTCCTGGGCAAAGCGGAGCGGCATCCAGGGGCTGCCTTTGCTTCCCCCTCCAAAGCTTTCCTCTAAAAACACCGCAGCGCTGAGCTCTCGAGACTGAGTGACTGGTGCTTTCTTGGGAAAATGCGTGATTATTTCGTGATTTCTGTTATGCAAATGTCATTAACACTTCCGCTAAGACATCGCTGGTTCACCGTGTTAGAAAGCCTTGACTGAGTGTGTTTCAAGACCTCAGTAATGCAGGAGCTGGATTCTCAAAGGGGTGTTTGGTGTCTTGTGTTCAAATGCTCAGTCTGGTTTGTCATGGGGCAGTCTGTGATGGCTGTTGTGGAGTCTCTGGGGCTATCCACCGGCAGATCCCTGACTGCATCCAAGGCGTTCTTGGGACGATTTGGAGATGTGATAAACCTGAATGTGCCAGGGTTGTGCTTGGAACAGCTTTCTCCAGTCACTGGTTCATCACCTAATGTGGCAACAGCCACCACTGTTGCAGTCTGGGGTCATTGCAGAGGATTTGCCTCCTGCTGCAATTCCAACATCCCTGTGCTATCCCCGCTCTGCTGCCTTCCACTGCCCACACCAGTAGCAGTGGTGTTCATCCTGCTGTCACCCCAGAGAGCACTAATGTGCCCTCTGTGGCCTGGCAGCCCTTCCCAGCAGGAGGGACACCCCAGCCAGATCCTCCCTCTGCCTCAGGGAAGGAGTGCAATGGGACCATCAGAATGCAGGTGGGGAGAACCCTCCATTCCCACATACCCTACTCGTCTGTCTGTATTTGCCATCCTGGCGTCCATATCTACAACTTTTTCCTCTCTACCCATTCAAACTCCCTCCTTTGCTTTCTAAAAATGTCCCCCATCCTCGGCTTCATCCTCTTGGCTGGCAGCAGCCTCCTCCTGTTGCTATAACAACGAGCAGCAACCCAGCCAAATTGGCCAGACCCTGCCACATTTCCCTGCCTGCATCCAAACCATCTCCCTAGGTGTGAACACACTCTTTTCTTCCTCAAGTCTTTGCCATCTGCCTGCAAGGGGGAGATTGCTCCCTTTGGGGGGCTGCTGCCCTTTGCATCCCCCATGTGCCTCCTTTCCCCTCTGCATACTTTGCAGCCCTCCAGCTGGGTCCACATGCATGACCTGGACCATATTGACTGTCCCACATATCCTCTGAGCTAAAACACCACTCTTTTGGCCCATAAATTACATTAAATTATGAATGAAAAATTGGAAGAATTACTTGAAATACAGTGAAAAAGATGTGTCCAGGGTTGTATCCTGGTCTGGTCTGAAAGCTGGAAGGTATATCTAGCACAAAGGTGCAGGGAAAATAATTTTTTTCTAAAGTAGAGTCTCTTGGGTGTCCCTGCCCTGTGGCCTAAGCCACACGTCCAGCACAGGGAGTACCCACTGGTGCTGTGTAAAGCCTCACTGCAAGGGTGCTGTGGGCAGAGCTTGCTGGTCCTGCAGAGAGCAGGGAAACAAACCCTGCCACCCTTGAGCTTCTTGAGGGCCCTACTAGCAGACATTCATGGTGGCTTTTCCACCCTGGATCATAAGCTCCAGTTAAAACTGCTTTTTCCAAGCCCTTCTGGGCTGGCAGCAACAGTCTGGAAGATGCAGATGGAAACAGTAAGTTCCTCTCTGGCTTAGAGAGTGTGGCACAAGGCACCTCATTCATTTCCCTTTCCTTGGACAAACTGCTATCCCCAGGGCTCATCACAAGGACTTCTGACCACCCTGCTGAAAAAGACCTAGGACAGTCTCCCAGGATAATGGCAGACTGGAGGGACAGCAGGAACCACACCTCGAGTGCTGTGTTCAGTTCTGGGCCCCTCAGTTCAGGAAGGACACTGAGGTGCTGGAGAGGGTCCAGAGAACAGCAGGGGAGCTGGGGAAGGGCTGGAGCACAAGTCTGATGAGGAGCAGCTGAGGGAGTTGAGGATGAAGAAAAGGAGGCTCAGGGGTGACCCTATGACTACAACTCTCTGGAAGGAGGTTATAACCACGTGGGGGTCAGGCTCTTCTTCCAGGTATAGGACAGGAGGAAATGGCCTCAAGTTGCACCAGTGGAGGCTTAGATCAGATATTAGGAAAAATTCCTTCACTGGAAGGGTTTCCCAGCACTGGAAAAAACTGCCCAGGGAAGGAGTGGAGTTACCATCCCTGGAGGCATTGCAAGGACATGCAGATGGGACACTTGAGCACATGATTTAATGATGGACTGTCAGGGCTGGATTGACGTTTGGATTCAATGATGTTAAAGGTCCTTTCCAACCTGAATGATCCTATATCCTCTGCCATCTTCTCACCTCAGGACAGCTCCAACTGTTGCTTTACCTGTAGCATTTTCCATTTTCCATTTTCCATTCCTGGGTTGGAGGCTAGGGGAAATCTGGGGGTTTCACAAAACAAGTATTGAATAGTGCAGCTTCCTCTAGTGAGTAGTCTGGCAAGGTTGAGGAGCTGTTCTCCTCCACCACTGTTTGTTTGACAAGTAAGGTACATGGCCAAAGAGACCTGCTGAGAGTTTGTTCCCTACAAGCACCTTCAATGCTGGTTTTTAAATTCTCCAGCCCCTTGGTGTTTACGTCTCGCCCTCATTAACTGGAGTGAAATCACTTCAGACCCAGCAAATTGGAAAGCTCTATAGAATACTTATGGCAATTTCTGCTCCTTTTAGCAGTGAACTGTTTTTGCACTCTTGGCTACAGCTGGAATTACATATCCACTACTATTAATTTTGAGATTTATTGTGGCCTGAACTGAAATATAAATTTACTTCTTTATGTATGGAGCTTTGGATTAAAGAGCTGTTCTTTCAGTTCATCTTGGATTTCTGGTTTCAAGAGCTTCCTTATTCCAAAGCTACCGACCTCTTCTTTTTTAAAATTACTTTCAGGTGCAGAATGGTTTTGGCTCAGTGTACAGATGGACTTTTCACACAACCTGGTCTTGATAATTGGGAAAAGGCTCCAGACGAATTTGAACTGCTACTGCCACTCTTCCATCAAGAGGACACATATGTTCTTCCTGTGACCACAGGGGACAGTGTCCCTTTGTGCTGAGCTTTCCACCTCCAAGGAAGCGGTGAGGACATCTTTAATGAAGCTGGTAAATATTATGGGTTCTCTTACCAAAGAGAGGTTTGATCCCCTAAGTGGAGACCCTCAGCTGCCCTCTTTTTTGGCTGCACTCTGCGCCTCTAAGCAGGCTCAGCTGAAATCCATGGCAGGTCCAGGCTGTGCCATCCCAAAAGCAGCAACCAGGCCCAGATGTTGTTGTCTTCACCTTGGTTGAGGAACCAACCTGCTGCTTTCCAGTCTCATCTCCACCTCCAGTGGTGCTGGCCTGCCTTCTGCAGCATGGGCATGCTCCAGAGACAGGGACAAGAGCAGCTGGCCCAGCAGTAAGCTGGGATGCTCCACAAGATATCCCTTGACCCAGACTGACTTATCCAGTGAAATGGAAAATTCCAACAGCAGATCACCTTGGTACCTGAGATCCTGTATCCCCTATTTTCTTCAGGGCAACCACCATTCTTTCATTCATCCCCTGCAAATAGGAATGTGTGGGGGATCCTGGATTTCCACCTGCCATTTCAAGGGCATTTCAACCCAGACAGGCTACATTAAGTTGTGGTTTTCTCAGTCTGTGTACTTTTTCCGTTCCCAGTTTTTAAGTCATCCTGGTGTGTAGGGCTGTGCATAGACAAGCATGAGAGGGAATTAAGGTTTAATAGCTTGGAAGTCTTTTTCATCCTCTTTCTGCAAGATTTCAGACCTGAGCAATGCTTCTGAAAAGCTGTTTTTACGGGCCCTTGTCAACAAGTTTATGCCAAAGAAATTCTTCCATATTTGTTTGTTCTCACCTTGAGTTGGATTTGTGCAACCAAGCATTCAGGAAAAGATAATGGCTTTTTTATCAGCAGTTATTCTAATTCCTAAAGATTTTAGCACTATCTGCTGCATTTAATTCTGGATTCTAGGCTGAGTTTGTAATTGGATTTTTTTACCAGTGACTTAATATGTAGCAGCGATGACATCCCTAAACTTAAGCTAATAGAAAACTGAAGATATTTGGAATAGCAAAGCTTCCAAATAAGAGGAAATCATGTAAGAAAATGCCTGCATAGTTATGTGATGCTATTCAGTGAAGGCATTTTGTACATGCAGCTCCCTCAAAGCAGCTGTCTTCATAAAGGCCAGCATTCAGCCAAGGGAGTTTCAAAAAACACTCATTGTCTTCAAAATGCCATGATTATCTCAAACATAAGAAGGATGGGACTAGCAGACATGCTTGATCCTTCTTCCAGCCATGACTGACTGATTACTGCATTTCACCCCTTTTGAGGCAGGGGTTGTCTCATGGAAAGAGCGCTCAAGGCAGTTCAGAAATATCTCGGCTGATATTTAAGCTCAGAGGTATTTGCATTACAGGCAGTGTGAATGTCAGCGTTTTGCAGGAGGTGCTGGGAGTGGTGCTGGGGATGTTTGTAGAGGGTGCCTGCACACGAGGAGCTCCAGGACTCTGCATTGTGTTCAAATGTGACTGGAGCCCACAGCAGTTGGAGCAGAGCTCTGAGGTTTTGTGTCTGTGCCAGGGGGAAACTGCCTCAGGACAACTCATTAGGCAAAACAAAGTAGAGGCAGCTGTTTGGGCCGTCTCATATGTGTAGTTTGTTCTTTTCCTTTGTGCTAAAAAAAAGCTTTAATGAGTGTCTTTGTGTCATGAAGGGCCACTTTAACAGTTTCTTCTGTTAAAAATTAAGTGTTCTTTTTATGTGTTGTAACATTCCTGTTTTGTAAGGAGGGTTGAGGAAATGTGGCGTTGAGCCTCATTCAAAGCTGTTAATACTCCTGAAAATCTAGAAATGTCTTATTTCCTGAAGTGCATTGTTTTCATCACCTATCTCTGTAGCAGATACTACTGTGACCTATGTGTTTAATTATTTTTAATCTTAGCTTTGAAGCCAGTTATTTGTGCACTTTTACTTTCTCTCAATTAGGTATGTTCAGATTAGTTACATCCCTCTCCTCAAATATATTCCGTGTTGGTTACCTGGAACATCAGTCACTGTGAATCGCCTGGAACACAGTCACTGTGAATCAAAGATGCACAGACCATCCCCAAATCACTCATGTGGGCTCCTGTGTCATCCCTTATGGCTCCTACATGACATCAGTGGAGAGAGAAAACCTGATCCTTTGTCCTGAATGGGGAACAAAGAGCCAGGAAGCTCCTGGGTTTTATTCTTGGAGCACTTTCTAGCTCACTGTGTGGTCCTGGCCTCCTCCTTGTGCTCCAATTCAGCCAACCATTGCAGCTCTTTGCTCCTGGTGAGACCCCGAGCATCCCACTGAGCTCAGTGGGAAGTCAACACAATAAATGCTTTTGTATTTCTGTCTTGACTTTCTGGTACCAAGTGTTCTGGTGTCAATGTGTTCTGCATGTCATGCACCCAGAATGAAAAGAAATTAAGGTGCATATAAAATGGGAGTGAGTATCTGGGTTTCTCACTGCTGTTTGTAAGCTTAGAAGGCGAAAATTAATGAGGTGTAATTAAAACAAAAATGCTGCGTGTGAACACAAGTCCAGAGCACCAATTAACCTGACATCTTGTCTGTGGAGTGAGAAGATAGGGATTGAGATGCCATTTTGGCTGATGTGTTGTTCAAATGGGTGTAGGCCTGTGGAGTTAACATCTGTTCTTTCACCCTGTGTTAAAAAGCAGAGACTCTGATGCTGTGTGGAGTGGGTGTTCCAGGGCAACAAAAAGAAAAAAGGAAAGATTACACAGAAGTCCTGTGAGACACAGGTCCCCAGGATGGAGATCCTGCTCCTGGAGTCCTTCCTAGGCATGTGCAAAGAATGTGGGTTCTTCAAGCAAAAAACCCTCAGACCTGTTCTGGCACCCAGCGTTTTCCCTCTGCCTCACTCTTTGCCTGGGCAGAATAATGAGCTGCCTTCAGATTTAAAGCTGGTCATGGTGATTTAGGGATGGAAATACCCTTACTTTTTAATGTGATTTGTCTGCCTCTAAGTGCCACTTTGAAAATATATTCCCTGCTGATTAAAATTAATGAGGAAGTCTAGGAGAAGGAAAACAGTGTTCAATATTCTCTACTTTCTGAGTTTTGGAAGGTTGCCTGGGAATATTTCTAAATTTTGGAAGCTTTCTGAGAAAAATCTGTAAAACTGAAAAGCACGAGGAGAGTTCAGCTGACATGGGTTATTTTTGTGCCTAGCTAATGAAAATCAAATAAATACACTTGTTCTCAAGCTGTGTTTTCTCTCTGGAAAATCAAACCATAACATGACACTGGCTGAGATGCAAATCCCTCTCCCCCTGTCTTTTGGAGGGTCACAAACAAGATCTTTTGTTGGCAACACCAATTTTATTTGTCTGTCCTATGGGCCTCATCTTATCCCATCTGTTAGCCTGCTTGTGTAGCATAACTCAGGTTGGAAGGGACCTCTGGATGTCTCTGATGCACCCTAAAATCAGGGCCAGCTTAGGGGAGGTCACACACAGCCTGCTCCAGCTGAGTTTTTATTATCTCAGTGGACTTGAGGATCCCCATGGGTCCATTCCATCTCAGGATATTTTGTGATTCCATGATATCCAAGGAGAGGATTGCACCTCTCAGACCAGCCTGAGATCCAGCACCTCATCAGATTCCCCACCTTTCACCTGGGTACCTCTCTTATTTCTCTGGGTTCTTCTTTTGGGTCACCTAGGTAAGGGCACCAGCAGATTTGAGTTGCCTTAACATTGGTGTCTGGTCCCATTTTAAGTGCCAGTGGGGACTGTCACCTCAGGTAAACCCCTTCCCAGGGTTTCCTGGGGCATAGAAATGGGGACAGCTGGAATTATATTGCAGCCCAAGCCAAGAAAATATTCCTGGTGGGGACCTCCATGCTGTCAGTGGAGCTCACAGCTTCTCTGACAAGGCTGGCAAGGATCAAACCTCCTTCCCCTCCCTGATGAGCTGTGCTGCCCGAGGCTCACAGGTAAAGCTGAGCTGGGGCTCAGTCCCTGGAGAGCTGGATAAGGATGAAGGGCAGGAAGGTGCTGCCCATCCATCATGGTGTGAATTGGCAGAGCTGGTGCTACACTGATTTCGGCTTTTCAACCAGTTGAAACTCTAGTCCATTATGAGAGGAATATTGTATAATTACTGGAGCTACAGCCTGAGGAGGACATGACAGTCAAAATCTCTTTGTACAAAGTTCTGAAGATTTAATACATATAAAACATCTTATGTCAGTATTATAATAATACAGATATTTAATGTATAATGTTAAATTTATGATATGACCAAAGGGTTTATCCTCTGATAGGTGACATCCTCAGCTGTACAGAGGGCTGATGGTGTGGAGCATGATGAATAGTCAAATGAGCTGCAGGGGACAACCACAGTCAGGCAAGCCATAAATTTAAGCTCTTTGTTCTCTGCTGAGACCAACCTACAGTGATTATATAAAAATATGACATAGGTGCATACTCTACCTGAAAAGGAGAGGTTGATAACACTAAGATTTCCCTGCACAGAGCCTCTGTTTTTCTTTCCAGACATACATTGCAACAGACACAAACATTAGCATTTTCTGCTTTACAAGGCAACTGCTGGATGGGGAATTTTTCATCCAATAGTGTGGAAATAAAAAATGTTTGACAGAGGCAAAGCCTGAATGGCATGTATGAATAATCAAAGGCACCAGCCTGCATCTGGGGTTTACAAAATGCTGTAGCACAGTGAAGTTTTTTCCTAAACAACCTCCTTGAAGTTTGAATTCTTGAGCTTCCAGACTTCTCATGGCCCAAAGGCACTAAAGAAAAAAAATAAAAGTACAAGCAGAATTTTAAATAAAGCTCTCTCCAGAGAGGAAACTAAAAAAGAATAAGACTTTTCTCCTGTGAAGGAGAAAAAGAGCTGAATACACAGGTCCTTTGTTGCTTTAGACCCTTGAACTTCTCTACATGGTGCTATCATTTCCAGTGGCTTTGTCTTGAGGTCACTAACACCAAGAATAAACAACATGGAAGATTTTATCAGTCAGCTTCATTTTGAGGGAGACTTCCAGGAACTAGAAATCCCATCTAAACTGTAACTGTTTTATTTTTGCAAAGCAGCAAAACTGAGTCTGGAGGAAGGACTCCCTTTGGAGTTAGTCAATGGAGCAGCTCCTCCACTCTGGCACAGCCAGCAGGAGACCCAGCCCAAAGAGCTGGTCTGTCTGAACTCAAAAATTATTGGAGACTGTGAAACACTCTGTATGTTGGTCACCAAAGCTCTTGTCTCTTGCTTAATCATGTACATCTCAGTCCTGATGTGAATGGCCAAACTGCAATTTATCAGTGACCTGGGTCTTGGCTTTTAATTCCCAGCAAAATCCCTGGAACGTGAGCATGCATCCAACATCACCATCCAGGATATTTAACTTTGGGAAAGATTGTCTGTGTTTTTCTTCAGAGAGCTGCAATGGAGTGAGGGTCCTCAGTTGGGTTTGATCCCTGGAAATCCTCAAGGGATTTGGATACTTCATGAGGATTTTTTAATTAGGAGCGAATATGTAGTACCTTGTTTCATACATCTGGCACCTGCTGCTCATTTCAGACTGGACACTTAAAGCACAAGCTTATTGTGGTCAAGAGACTTCAGCAGAAGTGCTGTAGACATCTGAGGATAATCCTGCATCACTGACCCAGGTGGGATGGAGCTTTCTGCAGGATAATATGCAAGCTTTGAGTAAGGAAAATAAAAGTCCAAGGAGTGTATAAAAGAAAATACTTGTCTACTACAAGGAGTTACAGGTGCCTAAGTGAATTTTGCAGAGAAACTGGCTGGTTTCAGCATATTAAGGCATTGAACAACCATTTAAATGTGGTGTTTTGGTTTTTGTTGTTTGGTTGGTTGTTTTTTTTTTTCCTGAGCTTCTGGTTCAGCAGATGAATGGGAAAAAAGAATGAGAAAAAATGAAGCAAAGAAAAAGCTGCTGCCACCTCAAAGTACTCTGGGTTTAAATATCTACTTATGCATCGCCACATAAGCATTTGGATCCCTGACAAATAAAAGAGCACATACCCTTGGGAAAGAATGTAAGGAATTGTTTTCCAGGAAAACCCCTTTTAGGGATGATTTGCATGCTGGGGAGAGGAAGTAATCTCCGTTGTGCAATTCCTAAGGTATTGCAAAAATGTCTTGAGATGTACCTGTGAGCTAATGACTCCCAGGACTACAAAGCAGAGTGAAAGGAATAAGGGATAAGCCTAAGAATGTTCCTCTGGGAAATTCATTGCCCTGTGATGGGCAAGAGGCCTTTAACCCTTTTAAAATGCCTCTAACATATTTGAGATGTGAAAAATGTTCCCTGCACAGTAGTTCTCATGTGACAGCTAACGAAAAAATGGGGTCATATTGCTCCCACATTGTTACAGAACACTGGTTTAATTGTTGCTGAATAGAATTTCCTTCTGGCCTGGAATTAACAATTACTTAAATAAGAGGATTCCACTGGGGATCCCCCACTGTTGGTACTGTTTTATACCTCTCTTCCTGCCTCCCATGTCCAGGGGAGAAGGAAAGAATGGGTTGTTGCCCTTCAGCTGCCCTGACCTGGCATTCAGTCCTGCCAAGATGTTGCAGGGTGTCTTGGGATACAGCAGGCACCAACAACCAGCCCTTCCCAATTCTCCTCCCAGAAACAGCAAAATCAAGGAACTAAAATTACTGGTTCCAAACTTTCAAAAAAAATCAAATGGTGATTAAAAAATTCATGAAACAAGCCTTAAAAATTTGCTTGAAAAACACTCAGTGGGATAGTTTCATTTTCTGCCTGCAATTTGTCTACAGCTTCAGGGGCCAGACACTTTGATAATGATGGATAAGATGTCTATGCAGTCATGTATGGTCAGGAGGCAGAACTATTAACAAATATGCCAAATCTTTCTAAATACCAAAGGATTTACCAGCCATTTACATACATCCCTCAGTTTTGTAGAGCTCTTGGTGATAAATAGGGAGAAGTGTCTCTGGAGAGTCTTTCTCCATGGTGCTGTGTTCCAAGGGAACTCCTGATAATTCATGCTTTTCTGCTTCTCCATGGTGGTATCTGAACAGCTTCTTGAGCCTAAAGCACATGAGTAATATCTGTCAACACTGATTACAGCTTTACTGTTGCTGAGACACTGTAATGTCAATTCTTCTTACATTTAGCTTCTCAATAGCCCCACTCTGAATTCAGATGTTTGCTGTAATTTAATAAAATACTCTAACAAATATATTTGTGTCAAACAGAAGTGTCCTCAGTGGTAAGTAATAAAACACTTAATCCATCTGCAGAAGCATGAAGTGTAATATTTCCTGTAATAATTTCCTTTTCTGTCTAGCAAGATGACCTTAAAATCTCTCAGAATGTGTTGAGCTCCAGTGTTGAAGCAGTTCTGATTTGCTCTTCATCATCTAATGAGTATTTTTTTTTCCTTCTCTGGTCTCCAGTCTGAAAGGAGAAGATATAAAAGAGTAAGTACTGTGCCTATTGCAGCTCTGAATGATCTCAGCCACACATTGTTCCGTTTGTTTTAAGCAATTTAGTGTTTTCTTTTTCTTTGTTTTGATTTTTTTAAATGCCCACAAATTTGGAAAGACAATTTTAAAAGAATTGCTTTCATTTGAAGACAATAAATTGTGCTTTGATTTTTAATTCAGTTAGCAAACAAATAAAATCATATGGAATAGATCAAGAACCTCTTCTCCCTCTTTCACTGCTTTGTCTCCTGCTTCTTTTTCTTTTATCACAAATTACTGCAGTGTAGCTATTAACTACCTGGACTCCAGATTCTGGAGGAATGCTTCATGTTTCACCCTTCAGCTCATAGGAAGGACTGGAAGGGTTTGGGGTGGCTCCCCCTGAACTTGGGATTGGTAGCAAGTTGGAGATTTTTCCTTTTTTGATATTTCCTCCCTGGGGCTTTTAAGCAAGAGAAAATTTTCAATTATGAGCTGCAAGTAGCAAACACATGAGGGTGCAGGAGAACGTCCCAGAGAAAGGTGTGAACATCCAAACACCCCTGCTCCAGCCTGCTATTATTAATGACTGCTACCAGGGGAAGGGGCTGTACCGCATCCTCTCATGTTTTATTTCTTTGTCTGGTGCATAGAAACTTCTTTCCTTTCTGTGCTGTGGCAGATCCTCTCCCATATCCTCATTTATTTACACAACCATTTAAACTACATATATTGAAAAAGCAAAAAAAGAGTGTAAGGAAAAAAAAAATAAAAACCAACAAAAAAACCCCCAGAGGGACATACTGAAGCTAAGCTTCAAAGCCATTCCTTCCCCACACATTTCCCAGTCAGGGAGCACCGGGGCTCTGTTTAACTCACTGCCACCAGCACAGCACGACCTCCCTGCCTTCATTCAGGGCCAAAGAGGAACCTCAGGGGAGCACAAGGGACAGGAGGTGGAGGGGACCCAGCCTGGCCACGGGACTGTGACACAGGCTCCTGGCCCAGGCCAGGCTCAGACATCTGCTGCCCTTCCCAAGCTCAGCTTCCCCATCCACCCAGCGCAGATGGGAAGCACCAGGAGGCAGAGGGGGCCTGGGAGGGCCACGCCGAGGGGCAGGGCTGGGCACAGGAAGGTATCAGCTGGTTCTCAGTGGGCTCCTTCTCCTGCCACCGAGCTGCTGGAGCTGTCAAGGCGTAGTGAAGCAGATCAGAGCATTTCAGACAAGCTGGAAAGAAGATTTTAAAAAAAGAGCTACAGTAGGAAATCAACCTCTCTGCTGTTTTTTTTGGCCACAGCACATTGAATCTTATTCAGCAAGAGTTGGTGGAGGTTGAAGGAGATGGAAAAGCCCGTGATTTCTAAAAAATTTCTAAAAAGCTGTATATTCTGTGGTCTGATCTCCCTCATCTCACTGAAGGTGGTTCCTAGGGGTCAGGTCAGCACTCGGACAAGTGAGATCAAGGGAGGTGTTTGAGACTGGCCAGAAGAAAAGGGGTTGTGACCTGGGCATCTGGGGATACTTCTCAGAAAAGCATCACGGCCTTGGGAAACAGGAATCTAACTCTGAAAGTTATGTTTGCATTTCTGGAATAGCAGTGATGCCTCTTCTGGATAACAGATCTACTTGCCATAGCAGAATCTGGTGTGCCTGAAGGTGGAGGCAGAATATCCTGAGGCTGTTGTGCCCAAACAAACTTAGGCTGTGTCACTGTGCTTCCTGTAGGTAACCAATGTACAAGACAAAGAACAGGGTCAGATGTCTTCCCCTGACTTTGTGCTTATTGCCAGTTTTACTGTACCATTTCAGCATCTAATTCCAATTCCCAGTGATTATGTCCTGGGTAAAGATTTACTAAGAGGCACAGACAGGTTTTTGAGTCATATAGAGGACTAATAGCCAGCAATTAGATAATTCTCTCGAGTGTGAAAGTGCCAGGTGCTGGTCACTCCTCTGCTTCGCCTCAAATTTGCATTGAACTCAGGCTCCTGCCCCCCCAGGGATCCACCTTCCTCCTGGGCATTCAGACATGCTGTAAGCTGTGTCTGTCTTCCCTGGCATTTATCCACTTTCTATGGTAATTGAGATGATGGAAGAAGAGGAAATAAATGAGAAAGCTGGCGAGGGGCAGCAAATGTAAACTATTATACAAATACTGTATTTGTTTTAAGAGGTGTAAATGATTTAATGGCCTTAATACTTAAATTTATTATTAAAGAGAATTCAGGGCTAAATTTTAAAATGACATAGCCTATTTTGTTGCCAAGTCTCAAAAAAACAATTATGCAGATCTTCACTTTTTGAAGAATGGGTTGGCAGCATGGGACCACCTAGAGCTTTAAGGCTGAGCTTATTATCCAGACCACTGTCCTCTGACAGATGTAGAGGTCCAGGTTAAAACCTGATTTTATGGCTTGTTTTTTGTGTTCCTGGTGGCTGGGAAGACTGGCCAGCAAGAACAGCAGCATATTTACCTTGATAGCTTTATAGATTTTGTTTTAACTGTACTGTTGTGTGTCATCAGAAGACTTCAGGTGTGGTATTCAGTTTTCTTCTCTCTTTTTCACCTGCTCCCATGAAATTTGGAGAGGTGTCAGTCCCCTGCAGGTAGGACACTTTGTCTTAAATTAGAATAATTCCCCAATATTCAAGAGAGTCTGGTGTAATTTCCATCACAGCATCCGAGTAGAATTTGATCCATACAGACCCTGTGGATCTGTTCATTACTCTGCCCTGATTAAGCAGACACATCAGTGCATCTCTATCCTCAGTCACAGACTCCTTGGAGTTCACTCTTCAGGAACATTAATTACTCCAGTGCTTGATTCTGGGAAGCCCCTTTCCCATGTCCCCCAGATTGTGCTTTCTCTTCACAGGGCCCATGAATGGCTGGAGAAACATCACATCCCTGCAGGTGTGCTCAGAGCAGAGATTTGGGGAGGGACCTGTGTTCCTCTGCTGCATCCCCCTCACTGCTTCTGCAGGGGAGCAGATCCAGGGAATCACGTGCACAGCCAGCAACAGGCCCTTCAGACACCTGCAATATATCATATGAAAATGAAATATGCATTTAATTGGTGTTGAGGCTTGTGAAATAATTTGTCTTCTCCGAATCTGACCACTTTTTATTTTTTTTAACCAGCAAGGCTGATGTATAACTACCTCCAGATGTCTGCTGCTGACAGCTACTCAGATAAACCTATTTGGTCATGCAAAGATGAGTATTGTATGAAATGCGACAGTACTTGGTCACTGCAGTATTTTTTCAGGTGAAATATTGGTGAAGGATAAAGAGCACATGGCTCATGTTTCTGCATGCAGAGACATGCACAGACACCTACCCCATGTGTCCCTTTTGGGCACAGCCTTGCAGTAAAATTCATGAAGATTATTTTTTTGTACATAAAGCAATCTTTTAAGTCTAATTTGCAACTCCACTGTGTGTGCTTAAGAGAGGAGAGCTTTAGCTGCAGTATCTGTAATCTATAGTTATATTCTCTGAGAAATCAGTATCCTTCCAACTGGAAAGCCTGCAGAGGGTTTGGATGCAGCTGGATCCATATCTGCAAACAGGTATGAAGCACACAGTCCAGAATGGTCCTGGAGCAGCTGCTCTCTGGCTGCTCACATCTATCTTGAATCACAAAATATCAGGTACTTTCAACAGAATTCTGAACACTGGATCAAAAAGCACAAGGAGAGAGCAAGAGGAAGGAAGGGTTTTATCAGCTTTCTGCAGCTGTATTTATAACTGGAATTTTTGCATACACTGAAGTTCAAGTAACCCTTTTTGAATCTTGTTTTACAGGTGCTGAGAAAAACTAAAAATAATAATTTTTTTTCACTTTACCTTTACAGTAAAAATGGGGGGAGGAAGGTCATCTTAAGCAGTGTGAAATTCAAAGTATTTTCGAAGTTAATAGCTTTTGCCTCTTCTTCTTTTATGGGACAAAATTGCCTTCAAATCCCCTTCATGGAAAAAATTCTCAATGTTTTCCAGCTCTTGCAGGTTGGTGACTGTGCTGGTGACCACAGGGGTGACTGCTGACACAGAGTCACTGCCTCCAGCCTGACAGCTGAGGTTCCCAGCCCTGCATTCCCCTCTGAAATGAGCTGCTGTTTGTGTGGGAGATAAAAGCCATGAGTTTTTGTCCTGCTCAACAATGAGATGAGCTATTCATTATTTGGCAGAATTTAAAACATGGCCCTCCCCTTTTTCACCAACTCCTGAGCTGATGAGCTTGACCTTTTCCCATTAGGAGACAGGTTGTCCAGGCTGGATTACAGCAGACTTCCCTGGCTCTGCCCTGCTGTCTGCAGCCTCATGCCCCAGGTGCTAAGAGCTGGGACCAGGGCTTGAGAAAAGGTGCAAGGTCAAATGGAGGGGAGGTGAGGAGTCATCCTCTGCAGACACTGCTCTCCCAGAGGAGAGGCTGCCTACCTGAAGTCACTCTCTGACCATCAGTGCAGGAGCAGTGGGCTTTGCTGTAGCTAAGAGTAATCCTTTGTAAATGCACCACTGAGAATAAACTTCACAGCTGGAAGTGGAAGCAGGAAAAAAAATCTTTCCTTGTCTTTGTAGCATCCAGGCTAAGAATAAGAGATAAGAGGAAAGAAGACCCACACTTCCTTGAGCCCAGAGTTGGTGTTTCTCTCTGGCAGAAATAGGCCTCTCTTGTGCCAAAGTAACCGTAGGGTTTTGCAGTGGGATCCTGTGATGCTGTACAAATCTACCTGTGTGCACCCCCCCGGTGCCAGTACCCCAGGGCCACCCCTGTGATCACCATTCAGACACTCACACTGAGAAAGGAGACTCACCGGGGCAGCAGGAAGAGGAAAAAGCCCTAATTGACAGGAGTAGAAAAACCCAATTACGAAGATGAAAGAGGCAGCCCAGGCATATGTTTCTCGGCTTTGGATCATCAGACCTGCCAGTTCTCATTATTTTCTAGCAAGGCTCACTCTCTCCCAAGAAGGGGCTCTGGCAGTGGATGGTCCTTTGTGCCTGCCTGGCTCACCTGAGCCCGGCTGAGCAGAGCACCTGGTGGCAAAAGCAGCAGCCTTGGTGCATCATTCCTGTGAGGGAAAAAAATAATGGATTGGAGGTAGATCAAAGAAAGGAGGAGGAAACAGGGAGACAGGGGAAGGGAGAAGAAAAAGCTTATCCCTGGAGAATAAACTAATCAAAACCATGGCATTAAATAAAACAAAGCATCTCCCATTAATAATTGAGGAAGCACGCCCGCGCGCTGCCTGCGCCGTGGGTATCTCATTTGTCTGAAGAATGGAGGGAGCAAAAGGGAGCGAAGCAGGTATGAAAGGCATCATTTCCCTGTGTCTCTAATGAGCACTGCTGCTTGCTGTTTTCCCCCACACACCTCCTCCCCTCATTACGCTCCCTTTTTCCCTATTTGTCATCTGCACATGTCTGGCTCTTAAGAGGACACTGGTGTGGTGTCAGGTCTGAAGGAGGCAGCAGAGCTGCTTTGTCCTTGGGCGATTGCCAGGACTCATCCCCTGATTAGGGCATTTCTCCAAAGGAGAGGGAGGGGTCAGTGTGTGGCATCTTTGTGACACCAGACTGTATCCAAGTGTCTGATACACACAGAGACTGTATTTTCTTAAGGTGGAGAAACACAAGGATGGATGTGTGAATATCTGGCTCCCACACACTGCTTATGAAATACAGATTTGGAACATTAATTTGGAAGAAATTGGGCACTTTAATTTAGGAGAGGGCAGGGTTGGTGGTATAACCCAATCTGATCTTTTTCACACGTGCAGATCTAATTATTTCTTACGTGATTGACTATCATTTCCATGCAGACTGATGAGTGAGGCTCATGGTACCCTGCCTTGCTGCCTGCAGCCATGGGTGATTGCAAAGGTAGCAAATGGGGTTTAATCCAGTGGCAAGAGGGGCCAAATACAGCCCTTCAGAGCTGTATCCCATGTGTCCCTAGGACAGCTCTCTGTGTGAAGGGTTTAATGATGGGTGGTGGAACACATGCCTTCTTCCCAGGATGCCCCCTGAGGAAACTGCAGCTCTGTTTAGTCTGTCTATAAACATCCCCATCTGTAGGGATAAAGAAGATCTGAAAAAATGCTTGCCTCCTTTCAGGTTCCTGTTTGGGTTTCCAGAGTCTGAAAGCTGATCTGCTGCCCCAAGCCTCCTGCCTGGTCAAAAGAGAGGAATAGGAAACTCCTGACATCTACCACCCATGAGGACTCATCCTGGCCCATGGGCTGAGCCCACCTCTCCCTCCAGAGCACAGGGAGCCCAGGGCCACCCAGATTGCCACAGCTGCAGGAACACAGGTCCTGGTGAAGAACAAAGCTGAGAAGAGAGCTGGGCTTCTGACTCCTCCTAGTGCTGCTGCCCAGGCTGTGCTGCTGGCCAGGGAGACAGGGCTGTGCCCTGGTGTCTCTCCAGCTTCCTTTCCAAAGCTGTTTCTCCAGGCGGTGACCATTGCCTTTCCCAGCCAGCAAAGGAGCGGCCACACACCAGGACCAGCTTCCAGACAGGGAGGATGTGGGAGTCACAGACACCCTGTGGACTCACACTGCTCTGGGCAAGATAAAGGAGATGTTGTGCAATGGTTTGGTGAAAAAGGGCAGGAGTTTTGGGAATGTTTGCACAAGCAGCTTAAGAAACTCTCTAAACCTCCAGCCACACAGAGGGGGAGCCAGTAGCCCTTTGTGGGCCCTGGAAATTGAGCTTATTCCTATTTCAGTTTACATAAACAGAATCAAAACTGGGCATGTGCATTGCTCCCAAAGGACACAGGGGCATTTTCAAGATTGTAAAGTGTACCAAAGTAGCATGGGGAGACCCCAGCAAGGATCAGAGCTTTGCTTTGGTAGGTTGGAACTCTTCTTCCAAAAACATGTAGCTTCATCTTCATTAGTCATTTGCTTCCAAGGCTTGGTGAGATTTGGAGCTGAATCCCCCAGCAGCAGCCCCCATGCAGGATTTGGATTGGTTTTCATATTGGGTTTGCTGTGCATAGGTTGGGTTTCTTTTGGAGAACACACAAGCTCTGCCACCACCACTGATTCTTGCCTAGGACCAGAGAGAGCCATTTGATTTTCACAAGCTGATACCCTTCAGTGAGTCCCAGATTCTTGGTTTACAGTCCTTCTGAAGGGTATGGGGATGGAAGAGAGGTAAAGGAAGTTTTCAGTTTAAAGGAATTCCAATGGCAAATTGCTAAACTACCTGCAGCAGTGTGTAACCTATCACTGCAATCAATTGCACTAGCAGGGAAATTCTGTTAAAAATCAGTTCTACATTAAAAAGGACTCCAGGGAGTCCAGAGAACTATTACTTGGACTGAAATAGCTATTTGCTATACCAGTGCAAATATGTTTGTTTGCTACTGTATCTGAAGAGTGTATTTGACTTCCATATGACTTCCTCCAGGAAAATCATTTAAAGCTATAATATAAAATAAAAAAAGACAGTGCACACAAATATAGATGTATCAAGAGAGTAGGCATGACTTTTGTAGAGAGAAGTCATGCACCACAGATGTGTCAGAGGTCTTTAGGTGTGTTTAGGGTACAGAATAACTGAGTGTTCTTAGCTGGAAGAGAGGTGTCGGGGGGTCAGGGGGCAGAGAAAAGCCAAAGTGTCTCAGTGGAAAGCAGAATGTGCCAGAGGCACAGCTGTTTTCTTCTTGGGTAGCAAGAATGGCACCAAGAGAGACCTGCGGGTGCCAGGCTTTTGAAAGCAAGCTGAAGGACACATGAAAAACCACTGCAGTAAGAGTGAGCAGCAGCAAAGGTGCACTGGAGGGACCAAGCTGGTTTTTCACACAGCATAGATCAAAATTGTCAAACTCCTTGCCACGGGATGATCTCGAAAATTTGCAAAGGTTCAAAGATAAATTAGACGAGTCAACAGAAGAAAAAATCCTTAAAACCTGTATCATACAAAAACGCTGAGTCAGAGTCAGGAAGCCTTTAAGTTGCAGATTTCTGGGTCTGGGGAAAGTACTCAGGGGTGGCTTACAACCCTCTCAGTGTCCTACACTTGTCCTCTTCCATGGAAAACTCATGGTCCCCAGCTGGACTCTCCTTTGGCCTTCACTCATGCATCCATCCTTGTGCTCTTATTGCACAGTGTTCTGATGCCTTAGGTTTTAACTTTTATATTTTTCAAATCCTGTACTGTTAGTGTAACTCTGAAGTTTCCTGTAGCTCTTTAAGTGCTATTCTCTCGTGCTAAGACAGACATGACAAAGCCTTTCCAGCTCACTCTCCAAGGACACCCAGACCCTCCTAGGCCCAAGAACTGTAAACCTTCATCTTGGGGAGAGGGGGGAAAGCTTGGGGAAATTCCATCCTTGGCTGGTTCTGGTTGGTGAATTTATGCTGATATCAAAGTGTGAAGAACTTGTGAGCTGTCACCCATTTTGGGATCCACTGAGTCAGGACCCTCTAGAGCCCAAAGTGTACATCTGAAGGCCTTTAAATAAATCCCTCCTCTATTCCTTTATTCCTGTCTAGTCTCTGTTTCTAGGTAGCCACTTAAGGCATCATTTCAGGGCTCACCTTCAACGTGAATGAGCAGAATATCTTAAATGACCAGTGGAAATAAGTATTTTCAAAACACCAAAACTCTGGCAGTCACCACAAGTTATCAGGGAATCCAAAGTTAAAGTGGGTTTGAAAACAAGCTGGACAAATCCATGGCAAACACATCCACCCTGCACTATTAGACATGATGGCCCAGAGGCATTGTGAGCCTTGGAGGTGACTGTGCTGCTGGTTTGGGGCCCTGTGGAGGTAAGGAGCACTCAGTTTCTTATGTCCTCTCTTAATATCCAGCATTAGCTGTTGTAAAAGTATACAACATCCATTTCAGCAGACCAGAATCTTATCTTAGCCCTCATTGCTGCAGGGGCCCATGGAGATTTTTATCAGCTCCAAGCTTTTACTACTCAGAGGAAGGGCTCCAGCCCAAATATGCAGTAAGGGAAATGAGATGCACTGGCACAGGTACAACTCTCTGGTGATTACTGACTCCCTGAACATGGTAACTCTGGTGTTAAGTGGAAGCCCGAGCCTTCAGTTTAAGCTGAACTACTAAGCTAGGCCATCTCTCCAGCTGATACAGCTCCAGCTTCCTCCATCCATCTTGTCTTTGTAACACTCAGTGCACAGCCTTGTCCAGGGAGGAAGGACTCCATCACAAAGGAAATTTTACTCAAACTGAGCCTGAAACACTGACAGCAATTTTTCTCTGAGCAAACCAAAGGCATTTCTTCAAGCTGCACAAAACTCTATAATCACTAGATAGCAAGATCTAAACCAGATCTTGTAGCAAAGGAATCCTATCTTAAAAATACCTTGGATTTATGAAGATGCCACTGAATTATAAAGCTAGTATATTCAGCATTTCTATAAAGAGATTTTCCCCAGGCAATCGCATTTAACTTCAGCTTCCATCCCTGCAGCTCCCTAACCTCTGAGGGGGTGTTGATAACATATAGGTTTTTCAGTAGGAAATTCACTAAGTTGTAAGAAAATCTTGAAAGTCTTTTTATTTCCATAAAAAGCACAGAGCAAATTTGCTTTAAAACCTTTATTTCCCCATAAAAATTGATAGAGGAAAAGTCCATGGTCTTCCTGGGGTTCAGCTCTCTAGAAAGTGGTAATATGGAAATGGAACTGAATGGAAACAAGATTTTATTGTGTTCATATTTTGAGCACTGCAAACCTCATTACTATAGCAAAATAATACATTTTTTCTAATCAAAAGAAGCATTATATGAGCTACTGGCACTGAGAGGAAATTAATTACATGTTTAAGTGCTGTATTTGGTATTCAAAAGGCTTTGTAGGGAAGGTATATGGTTCTCTTTTCTTATGAGTGACATTTCTCAAAAGGATGCTGGGATTCCTATGAGAGTAAAATACCTTAAGTTTATATGGCAAGTGTCAGAAGTGTATGTCTCGCTCCTGATACATTTTTGATTCCACAATATATTCATAATACGTCAGACATGTTAAGAAGTTACTGAAAAAACGTGTTGATGGAAGAAATATGAGTTGAATTCGTGTAGGGCCCCTCCAGAATAGCAATGAGTAGACTGATCCATCAGCAGTATCCACAAAGATCTGATGCATTAAAACCCCCCCTGTTGCTGCAAACTGTATGATTAACTTAGCTGTCATTCCCTCCCTCTCCCTTTCTAAAACCATGGTTTAAAACATAGATTTTCACAGTCATCTGCCCTCCAAAGTCGATGCAATAATTTTATGCACTCCCGAGGTAGTTTCAGCTGGAGGAGCTCAAAGCACTTTACCAGCAGTGCCCAGGCACTGCATGAGATCAGTGCTGGCTCTGAAGTGGATGAGGACAACTTCAGACTGAATCCAGAGACACCCAGAAGTTTCATGCAAAGCTCCTGGGCTTCATGGGCTCCTGTTTTCTCCTCCCTTCCCTGGGAACAGGGAGCAGTGAGAAAACACTGACATCAGCAAAGAGGACAAGGTATGGTGCAGTTGTCACCCCTGGCTCAGTGCAGACGTTCTGCAGTAGGCCAAGGTAATTCACAAAGGGAGAAAATAACCAAGATTTTTCCCCCCAGTTCACCTCTCTACATGCATATAAAGAAATCTGGAAGTGCTTTTGTCGTGCTTGTCATCAAAAAATTGCCTTTTTTTTTTGCATCTTCATGCATTAAGAAAGTACTTTGATTTTGGAGAGTGACTCAGCGATCTCTGATCCATATTGTAAACTTTTTTCAATGTTTATTAAAAAAGTAGGGACATAGTGTTATTCCATCAAAGGCTTTTTCTGAGCTATTTCCCCCTGAGGTGTATAAAAGACAATTAATGGAATCACACATTAAAATAAGGCAGAAATCGTGAGCCTGGTGGCAATATTTGTGTCCAGTATATTGGATTTTGGTGGTTCTAAAAAAATGCCCTAAAAATCTTCTTTCCTCTTAGGCATTTAATTTACTAGTTCTTTTATGCCAATTTTCCAGGATTTGAAAGACTTTTTAATTAAATGCAAGTTTTAAGAGTATAATTTCTAGTTAAAAAAGACAAGACTTTATCCTAAACTCTTTAACTGTGGTTGGAAAAGGGCTCCTTGGCCAATTTTTAATTAATTCTCCTGGGAATGTCTATGGACTTCCCCAGTTTCAGCACTGATCAAGAACTTCCAATGTGCCATTGTTCCTGTGCAGTCTCCAACTCAACACGAGTCATAGCAAATCACAGTTTTTCTAAAGTCCTTTTGATTTCCAGACCAAGATTTGAACTCTCATGCTGTAACATCTATGCCTTTAGAAAAACATCAAAGAGGCCAAGAATTATGAGGACCAAAAAAAAAAAAATCATAAATAAGAAGACAAGGAGTTTAAACTGTATCTCCTGGATTTGGCTTCTGTGCATAAACTTCACTGAGCCTCTTCCTTTGATCTGGAGAACTGTGGAAACTCTTCTTTCTTTAAGTGATCAGAAGTTCTCACTCAGGGTAAAGTGTTTTAAACCTCACTGGAAAAATAATGCAAATTCCCGTAACTCCAAAATTTTAATTCAAAGCAAACTGTTGGTACAAAAAGCAATGATTCTTATCAGCAGCTCTGGTCAATATTATCTCACATCTTATTTGTGGAGCAAACAGATTCTTGTCCAGGTGAAGCTGTGGTGCTGAGATTGATGCCAGCTCTCACGAGCTGTGCCTGTTTGGATGCTCAGGGTCAGTCCAAATTTAGGACTCCAGCAATGACTCTTCTGTCAGGGGGAAGTCTCCCTCTGGGGATCTAGCAGTGAGGAGCTTCCCCAAGAGCTCTGCTTTAAGATAGGTCTGAGCTGAGCTGATACAGATCTTGTACACAGACAATGGGAAGACATCCCATGGAATGGTGAATGAAAGAGAGAAATGAGGCATTAAAGCAGAATGCAACAGACAACAGGAGATGTTCCCATGCTATGTTTGACTACTTCTGTCTCACCTGTTATGAGGTCATTAACTCTTCGCTTTGGGATTGTATCTGTTGGCAACAGAACAAATAGGTCCCATTTTTTTACAATGAAGCCTTAAGCTGCTGCAACCTCTGGAGATGTTGCAGTATAACCTAGAGTATTAAAAGGAAGATTAACGTGAGGGAATTTGAACAGTAATGGAGGAAAGAAAACACCATGCAGAGTTTCAAAGGTGAAGTCTGAAAGGACTTAAGGAAATGACTCATTCTTATGGTTGTTATTATTCATTTATATAGGGCTATAAGTGCACATGTCAAATCTGTGAAGCTGAAGTCAGAAGAATCAATATTTTCTTATTGCATTTATGTATTTTGTCATAAATTGCTGCCATTTTTGGAATCAGATTTTGAACTTCATGCCAAATCCAGCTGTTGTTCTATTTCTAATAGAAAGCATTGCTGCCATTTATTGTTAGGCATAAAATTGAGAAACTAACCATAAAAGATGCTCAGTACTGTAAGTCTGACAAATCCATCTCAATGAAGGCTGTTATCTAGGGATATATAAATATTGAATGGGGAGATGCCTGTTTCCTTTCAGCACATTCTCCTGTATAATCCATTTGGCATCACAATATCAAAAGCTTTATTTTATATATTAGAGAGATTTGTTTCTCTGGTCCCTACTCCTTCTGCCTGTGGTTCATCTCCCCATTACACTGGTTGAATTTCAAAAGCAGGTGCTGTGGGTTGGAGAGAGGGTTATTAAAATACACCAGGCTGAGCAGGTGTTTCCCAACCTGACACTTGTTTTATAGAGCTGCCACTGTTTAAAGCTGATTTTCTAATTACTGCTGGGTTCCTGGTACAAAGAGACAGGACAGTTCACCATGGAGAAACACTGGGTGGGACCTGTGTAAAAGGAGAATGAATGGCAGGAGATGCAGGAAAATTATTAACTCCCACACTGGAAACACCAGCAGACCATACACATCCGAGCAGCTTGTCCTTTACTCTGAGCTCTCCCCTGTATGGAAAAACATGTGTTTAGATTAAATATGTCAAACTTCCTCAGGGGATGAAGAGATTATGTGAAGAGGGGATGGGGGCACTACTGCACTATAAAAAGCAGACTCCTTGAGTATGTCAAGGGACAGTAACTGGTTTATCCCATGGACAGGCACAGGAGAGAGCTGCACAGTCCTGCTATTGATGCACAGTGATCCTGTGTGAGGCTCTGGCTTCTGCACTTTTCTTTCCTCCACCCAAGCTGGTTGCCAAAAACAGAGCTAACAAAGGAAGAGAGAGAGCAATTTCAAACCTTTGAATGTGGCACCATTGCCCATCAGAGCACCCTTCAGCTCGTGGGTCAAGGGGTCCCTCTGTCCTGTGCTCCTACGAGCAGTGCCAAACATCCACTTGGTGGCTTTTGGTGCTAATGCTTTCCTGCTGAATTCTGAAATCCCTTTCGGCCTCACTGTGCCAATAGGAAAGTATCATTTTGAAGGTCAGCAACATTGCCTTATTTGTGTGTATAAAATTAATCCAGGAAGGTGTTTTCCCCATTAACTTTAAGATACAGGATTTTAGGGTAGCATTATGGTGTTCAGCATTGGCCCTTGCACAAACACAATACTGGGAAGGAATCCACATCAGAAACACACATGAGGGAGAGAATGAAAATGAGTTAAATCAGAAATTGTCCGCTTCATGTTTCATAATTCTTGCAAAAGCTGAAGACTTCAGAGGCCTTCTGTGAGTGTCATTCCAGATGAACCCATTAACAAAATGGGCAAAAGGAAAAGGGGAGGCCTATAGAAGAGTGATCTGTGAGTCTTATTTCTGGGTCTTCAGAAATAAGACTCACTGATTTGAGTCTGACAATTTCTGTGAACAGCATATTCCATTTCCCTCTTCTGTCTCTTCTCCTGCAATTTGTGCAGCACAGTTTGCAAAATCCCTGGGCTGAGCTCTTTTGAGACAACTTAGTTTTCTCCTGCAGGGAAGTGCAGCACAAAGAAAGCAGCACCCCTGACTGCGTGGAGCCTTTGGAAATTATTATACCTTTGGGATATTAGCAATTAACTGCAGAAGCTATGAGTTTTAAGGAGATGCCATTTTGCAAATGTTTAAACAGATGCACCAAGAATATTTTTATATTTTTACTGTCTGACCATCTGTAAAGCCAGGTGTCCAAATTACACGCCTTAAGAAGATTAAAATAGACACATATATAGCTAATACACTCAGAAGCTCAGGCACACAATTGTATGGCAGCTCTGAAGTGTGATGACTGGGCTGGGTCTAGGAACCTTGTATTTCTACACCAGGAAAGCATTTATTACTGTGCTGGAGAGGGCCAAATAGAGGGGCACTAGGATGGTGAGGATATAGAGAGGCAAAGGGAGCTGGTCTTGGTTCACTTGGAGGAGAAAAGCAAGGGTGTAACAGCAGCTTTCTGACTTGGAGGAGCTGATATGGAAGCTGAAGCCAGACCTTCCTCAGAGGGGCAGTGTTCACGTGGTGGATGGGAGAGAGTTCTTGGAGACTTCCAGAACTCACTGGCCACAGCCCTGAGCAATGTGATCTGACTGGGGAGCTACTCCACATTGTACAGGGGACCCAGAGACTTAATGAAGTCCTTCAGCCACTATTGTCTTGTAAGTCTCTGCTTCTGTGGAATGAGGATCCTCTGTCTCTGTCTGGAGGGGTCCATGTGGTGCTGATCTCTTGTATGCAGGTGGTGCTGGCTGCCAGAATAACTGAGTACCTTAAAATGCCTACTGTGCCACACAGCTCCTGGTGGGATGTGGCAGAGTTATTAGCTCATTAGAAAAATGAGGGACTTGGGTCAACCTCTTCGCAAAAAGGGAAATTAATTTCAACCCCCTTCAGCCTTTAGATAGGAGTCTGATTGATTTGCAACTGCAGCAGTGGCTCCATGCAAGCCTTCCCTACACAAAATCACTCCTTCAACCAGAACTGAGAGTAGAAGGTCCTTTAGGGCAGAGAGAAGTACCTGAGCTATTTTTTCATCCCTTTGATGCTGGAA
This sequence comes from Erpornis zantholeuca, assembly GCA_013400515.1. Taxonomy (NCBI): domain Eukaryota; kingdom Metazoa; phylum Chordata; class Aves; order Passeriformes; family Timaliidae; genus Erpornis; species Erpornis zantholeuca. The sequence continues at coordinate 231,587 of VZTN01015920.1, forward strand.
AAAAAATTTAAGTGGGAAATAATGGACTTGCCTCATTAACTGCTACCAATTATCACAAGGCAGCTGTGGCTACTGGTTCTGTCCTGTGGCATTGGGGAGTGAATTATAATTTATTTTATTGAGGTATTTGCAAAAGAACCTTCCAAATTTATACCAAATTCTGCATATTTCCCCAATCTTTACAGAATTATTACGATGTTAAAACATTAGTGTGGGCATTAGTTGGAGGGGATTATCCATCCTACAGAGCTCCTATGTGCCAAACTTGGTGACATGGTGCCCCCAATTTATGAGTGGGGTGTTAGGACAGCAGGGTTTGTTTGGGGTTTTCCTACCTGTCAGGAGCATCAAGAGACAATTTCTTCCAGGCATATATTTTGAAAACTGCCTATTTGAATTTGGCAGACCTGAATCACTGCAGCCCTAGATCTATCACAGTGTAATTAACTCTAGTTTTGCACTGTCTGTCCCTCTTCATTATGGGAACCAGCTGTTTCCCTGTGACAGTACCAAGGAAATTGTAATTGTGTAAGACTGAGAAAACAGATAGTCATTCTATGTGAGTGTCTTGGTAAAGAATTTTAGCTCATGTCATGTGAAAACATTTGTGGATTTTCCTTTTTTTTTCCCCTGATGACATTAAGAAAATCCCCATTGGAATTTCTCACTAGCCAGAGATGTAGACAGCACTGATGTGGGTCACTCCTTGTATGTAACTCTAAGTCATGCAGAGATGACTTTCTAAGGCATTTATTTATATTTATGTGAATCAAGCCATTCTCAGGGAGTTCCAAGATGAGAAGAGCAAAGATAGACAGTGACTCAGATGAGTGGAGACCTCAGATTTTGTCCTCCCACAGCAAGATCTCCATACCTTGCTGTCCCACCTGTCCAGCCAACACCCATAGCAACAGCACAGGCTATAGGATACTCTGATTTGTGCTCTATTTGTGTCAGGCCAGGCTGGACAGGGCTTTGAGCACCCTGGTCTAGTGGAAGGTGTCCCTGCTCATGGCAGGGGTGTTGGAACTACATGATTTTTAGGGTCTCTTCCAACCCAAACCATTCTGTGATTCTATTTGTGGCCCATCCCTGTGAGGACAGTACTTGGTAAACTTGTGTGAGAGCTCCCCTCAGTCTCGTGCATGCATTGTGCATATCTTCCTTTCATTCTCATTCTTTCAGCCTACACTTGCTGATAATAATGAGAATAGTAATTCCACCAGGGAAATTTACTGAACCGAGAGAAACAAAACTAAATTAAGATGTAATATTAGAAGAGATCTAATAGAAAAAATAATGCAGAAAGAAAAGGACTGATAGAAAAATAACATTTTAATTCATGCTAGTGCCATTAAAATCCTAGACAGCCTAATTTCCATCTCTCTTTGCATACCCTCAGTATGCCAATGTGTGTATTTCTGTGATAATTATGTCCATGGGGTGACCCAGGGATAATAGAGTCAAGTAACTTCACAGCAAAATGGTTGAGCTCTTTGAAGTTCCATGAAGGTTTTGCAGTGGGCAGGTGATCCATTTGGCCAAAAAAGTGAAGCTGCTGGGTGGTCCTAGGCCTCTGTCCAGAAGAAGGTGGTTCATGAGCTGTCACAGAGCTTGGGGTTTGGGGAGTGGCCAACAGCAAAATTTACTCACCCCATGGAGTGGTGGTGCTTGTGTTCCGCTCTCAAGAACAGTCCCTTTCCTGTGAAAACTTGGAAAATTTAGCTTCTGTTGTCCAGCAATTCAGATAAACCTGGAGTAAATCCATCACCTGGGGCTATTTTTCCTTTCTGCCTGCCCTTGCCTCTCTCCTCCAAGCCATGAGAGGGCTGAGAGGGTGACTCAGCAGCTGCAGGAGAAGGAAGGACAGCCAGCTGGTCAGACACACATCAGCCCTTCTCACCAGTTATCAGGTGAAATCCAGCTGCAAGGTTTTGCTACAGGAGGCAGTTTGACAATTTAATGGGAGATCCCTGACTTCCTATGCATTATGTTGTCCAGGGAGATAAGCCTATGCCATGAGCACTGAGGCAATTCCCCAGGGTATGGGAAAAGGGTCACTTTGGCCTCCATCAGCATTTGAGATTTACAAGTTCCCTGGTGGTTCAGGGAGCTTGGCATAGTGAGATTTGCTTTACTCTCAGGCAAATCCAGCTTTCAATTAACAACTGTGCTGTGGAATTGGAGGAGACATACAGGATAAATGCCTGGGGTAGGAATTTGGCCAAGTGACTTAATGACCTCATTTAAACCAGCCTATTCTTTTTCCTGAACAGTGGAACTGTTTGGCAGTGAGCCTTTGAGTTGCAGAGCAAGCCTGGCTGTCAGCAGAGAGCCCTTTAGCTGGGGTAGCATTTGCACATCCCATGTACAACCCATTTTGTGGTGATGCCTGCACAGCACCCTCAGAAACAGCCTCCCTGCACTGCCTTCCAGCTCAAGGATGCTTTGCTGTCACACACAAGCAAAAGGACCAGCAGAGAGTCAGCCTGTGCTCAGGCTCACCCAAGCCTCCCAAGCATACCAAGCATAACAAAATAAAATCAAATCCCACAGAAGATTTTGAAGGATTCATCTCCAAACACAGACCCGTGGAGGTGCCGGCAGCTTTGGTATAAAACTTAGCTCCCAATCTGCTGATCCTCCCTGAAATTGTGTTGTTCAGTGCAGCCTGAATTGACATCTGCACAACGATCCATAGATGCTCTTAGAAAAGGAAGTGCAGCTCTGCTCTGCAGATATAGGGCATGACTCATCCACTAATTAGAAAGGACACCGAGAGTGTGTGAAATTTTATTGTGCTGCTGAGTTCCATTTGTGGGTCAGGCATGATCAGCAGACCATGAGACTGAACAGCTTGGGAACATGTAACAATTAATAATGAAATACAGCTGCATTCATTTGTAATTTGTAATCTGTTATTATCTAGCAGGGGCAGAGGTTTTGTAAATACATGATAGGAATTTCGTACAAAAGGCATTTTCAGCAATATGAACTTTCAACTGCTGGCAGTATTTTAGTTATGAATGTTTTTAAGGGCTGAACTCTTTCTGGGAGGAAGCATCATCCTGAAGATGTGAATCCTGTTCTTAATCCTAAGGGCTTTGTTCTATTTCTCCATGTCCTCTAGTAGGTGATTCCTATGAAATGAACATGAAACATCTTGGGAGAATGTTTCCATGGTTGTGCAGGGAGAGTACCAGGTGAAAGGCAAGGGAAGATTAGAAGTGCCAGTCTCTGTTTGTGCCAAGGGCACTGCAAATGGAGTTCAGTTTTTAATTTCATGACTGAAAGTTAATATTTGAATACCAAAATTCCTTCCCCTTCTCTTTCTTCTTCTTTTGTCCTTGCCCTTTCTCCTTTATCTTCCTCCTCCTCATTCCCTTCCTGTATTTGTTTCTGAGTCCAATTAATATTGGTAGAAGTTGCATGCAAATAAAGAGAAAAATAAATGGTGTTCCTTATTAAAATTCCTGGCAAAGCTCTTCCACTTACCAGGGCAGGCAAGCTTAACCCCAAGCCCAGGAGTTAATAAATGGCAAAATGAGGATAACTTGGTTAATCCAAACTCTGCCCTTTTTCACACATGCACTCTGACTATCTTTTTAAAAAATGTGCTCTCAGTGTGCAGTGTAGCAGTTTTGAATTCTTCACATCTTCTTCATTCAGAGTATGAAATTCAGTATATTTATGCCTCAACTAAAAATTAAATCCACAATTCCCTTGCACTGGAAATAGGGAACTTCCCATATAACCTTTGTGGATCTTCTCAGTATGATGCTTGAACATCTTGCAAATATTGCTTCTTCTACAAAAACCAATCCTCTGAGTTTGAGAAATGTAATTTCTACTATAGCAGGGGACTGGGATGCAGAAGGGATAAAAGAGGCTTGCTGAAAGTCACAGGATAAATGTTTTGGAGAGATAAGAATCAAACATGTTTTGCCTACCTCTTGAATTTGACTTCAGTCATTAGATATTGCACAACAGAGCTCAGATCACTCTGAGCCTGAGTTGCCCTAAGAGACAACTGTTCCTAGGTTGTTCCTAACCTGCATGGGTTAGGAATCCTAGGAAAGTGGAGAGACAGAGATCGAAGAGCCAAACTTTTTTTTTTTTTTTAATGATTCCAGAAGTCTTGGTTTTTGTACATCAACTGTATATGGACATTTAAATAAGAAGAACAGCCTAACTGGTACCTAAAATCCAGGTGCAATGTAGATGCCTGCATTAGATAACATGGATTCCACCCTTTGCTGACAAGACATAGACTGCAAACATCTGTTCTGGATCATTATTTCTACCCCATGTTCCATATTTGACTTTGAGGAAAGTGGATCAGAATAATTGCACTTGATTAATGACATTTACTAAATGCCATTGAGGTCTGCTCCCTGCTGAGACAGTTCCAGGAGGAAATTAACCTTCCATTAGGCCTGGATTGCCCCCTGGATGCATTCCTCTTTCTGGTAACTACAAAGTGAGCAAAGTGCCTGATTTAGGATCATGGTGGGTCTCTCATCTCAGATAAGAAGAAAAACTCCAACTGCCAGGATGGAAATAACATACACAATGTCAACACATCATGGGTTCAAACACCTTGACTGCTTCCCACATTGCAATCCCACTCCTGCCAGAATGCTTTTGCCCCATGAAATCAGCTGTCAGACAGAAAGATCTCTCATGAGCTCTTTGTAAAAAGGGTTTGTCCACAGGTCATGTGTGGGACTCACCTTTCATTACCCAGTGCATGGAGCTACTGCAGCCTGCTGAGGAAATCAGGTTTGGCCACAGCTTTAGACAGTGCCAAGGAAATTGTGTCTCTCCTCGGCCATCAGATCCAAGCCTGTGTTGTGGAGTTGGCATCAACTCTTCAGGAGTCCCTAGCTCCCATTTTAGCTGCTGTGACTTTGGTGGTGTAACAGTGTGAAACTGGGACAAGGTGAAGGAAAACAAAGGGCTGTGATTTCAAAGGGTGTCCACAAGCCAATTAATTAGTCATGTTAGAAAAGTTGTGCTAAGAAAATAGGTCAGTTGCTTCCCTCATTTATCCCTTTGTAGGCTCTTGACTCCAATGGACCAGAATTGATTTTTCAGCAGCGAGGTCTCAAGACTGCTGTCTGTCTGACATGCTGCTCCCACTATCGATGTGAAGTCTGCCTTTGCAATGGTTTACCTCCCTTGAAATGATTTGAAAAAGGATGTGTGAAGTCAATAAAGAAAAGGCCGTTTTTTTTCACTGCACATTTCCTGTTTTAGTACCAAAAGGAAAAAAAATTACTCTGCAGACAATAGGAACCTCTATGGCCATTGAAAAGATAAAGTCTTGCCTTAAAGCAGGTATTATTGTTTTTTTCAGGGTAATGAGACCTCTCTGTGAGCACTAATAAAAGCTGCAATATGTGAACCTAACTCTTTTTGTACCTGTAACAAAAAACATGTATATCTTAAAAGATAATATGGACATAAAAAAAGATCTAGTATAGAAGCCACATGAAAGTCAAGATAACCTCCTGAGAAATGTTACATAAAGTAGCAAACAGAGGGCAACATTTCATGATAGAATATATAGATCATATGGAGCACGTAATGAAACACATAGATTTTATGGCAAAATTGCATTCTTTACTGATACATGTGTTATGTGGATGGGGTATTAAAGAAAATAGATGCACTTTTCCAGCAATCAAACACAACACTCCACACCACACAGAGTAGAAAAACATAACATCAGTGAACTAAAACTACAGGGTTGTGGAACTGGGAGCAAAAGCAATTTTAGTTCCTAAGTGTGGATGCAGGGTAACTGCAGCTTCCCCAAGCCATCTCCCCTGCCACTACCACAGGGCAGAAGCTGATCACATTTTTTGCTGCAAAAGACAGAGCTGGGAAACCTGGGGGAAAATTACAGGTGGAAGCCTAGAGAATGGCTTGAGCTGGGATGATCAGAGGCGTGGGCAAGGCTTGGTAATTACAGCTCGTGCTCTGGATTCACTTTCCAAGAGCTGATCCCTGCTGCTGGGTTAACGTATGTGCATTAGCATTGTTTAACATTAATATGTTTGTGCTTTTTTAAGAGCCCCTGGTGAACTCAGGCCAGGATGTGGGCTTGATGTAGGACTTCTCTTTCAGCAGAAGGTGTGAGGCCAGGGCACTCTTTTCAGGGTAATTTAGTCTGTCACATGATGCTGAAAAACTGGGTCAATTAGTGCCTGCTGAGAAGTGTGCTGCCATTGAAACAGTGACAAACACCCACAGCCTTTCCATTTACTAATGTTTGCAGTGTTCCCACCTTTTCACTTGTCTTGACTAGAAATGCAATGTAGTTCCAGCTTTTGCTTGAGGGATAAGTCACATCCTCTAAAGTAAAGAGCAATCAAAAATTCAGTTTGGGGACTAAGCCTGGTCCTGCTGTGCCAACCCAGCTGTGGATGGAGTGGGAGCTTCAGACACAGTTTATTAGAGAAGCCCTCCTGTTGAGTCATGAGGTGTGGAAAGGTCCCCCCTTGCTTTCTAAACACCTTATGGAACTCCCTCTGGGTGTGCCTGGATCCAATCCGAGCCCCAGACTTTGATTTAAACCTAAAGGATTAAAGAAGTGTGATCAAAGTTTTGTACAACTTTGTCCCTCATGATTAAGGATGGCAAACCAGAGAGACTTAGAGAAAAATTAATGATTTATTATGATAAATAGTTAGTTAAGAATATCTTAATCAGGATTATTTTCTACTCAGTATAGAAGCTAAAACTACTAGTATAGTATAGTGTATGTATCAAAGAAATTGTATTAAAGCTAGCAAAAAACCCCAATTATTAAGTAGAGATTGGTGTTTCTCACCCAAACCAATGACTATAGGAAATCTCTTTTAATCAGCCTCGAGCAGTAACCTTGAGGGGTGTCCCCACTGAAGGCAGAATCCCCACACACACTCCAAAAAGGGCATGGTAGAAGAACCTCCTGTTTGAAGGTGGAATGGGGCTTTTATAGTCTGAAGTGTTTGACTGTCAGTCATATATCTCCAAGCCAGCTGTGTCAGCTCAGCATTTTTAGATAAGGAAACTTTACCATATATGCCACATCTTTGCCTCAATATCAGGATGTTTAACTTTGGGATTGATGAGTCACATAGGTTTTAGCATAATTCAACAGCAAAGCAGCATGATTCCCCCTCAGATGAGCACTGACAGCCTTACCAAATAGGGCATTTTTTTGGTTTTTTAACCCATTCCAGGCAGAGCATCTTGTCTCATCTATATCTTTGTCAATAGAAGTCAGAACACTGATCTTTAACGTTCTTCAAAGCATCTACAGAGAAATGGGATAAAACCTCTTTTGCAGTAGTTGGAGAGGTAGCAACAGAGGTCTGAGGCAAAGGAGTGTCTTAACTGGTTCAGTAATAGCCACAGCCCTAAGTCATCCTGCAGCACTTGTGCTCTCCTGGAGCCCTGAGTGGAGGTTTTGGCAGCTGGAGTTTGAAAATATTTATGTTCCCTAATGCCAGAAAATGTTGATGTTTCTTCATATGGAAGGCTCTTAAAAATGCAGAAAATAGCCACAGACACAACAGTAGCTAGATACGATGCCAGTGAAAGATTTCCAGCTGTTGGTGACCTGCAGGAAATAGGGAGCACATTTTCAAGGGAGACTTCCTCAAGAGTCCTGTCCACTCTCTGTCTGTGGAGTCTCTGTACAGCAGCCACCCAGAGTGCTTTTAAAAAGAGCTTTATCCTCTCATCGTGCCTCCTGGCATTGCATGTCTGCTCCTAATGAGAGGCTGGACATCACACTGCAGATGGCTTTCAGATGGTTCTGGAGTGCTACTGAAGCAAATAATAGAAATACTGCATGGATCTGGTTGTGGACAGATTTTAATTCTCCTCCCACCCATCTCTACTAAAAGCTTTGGAGGTCAAAGTCCTCTGCTTAGTTAAACTGTGGAAGGGGATTGAGTTCCTTACCTGAAGTCTTTCCTAAGGTCAGCATAATGATGCCTCTTGGCAGAGGGACATGGGCAAGGGGAAAGATGAAGGAGCCCTCTACTTTCTGGAGGGCAGTGATGAGAAGGGGAATTAGGTCTGTCCATAAGTCAAGCAATAAACCCCCATTAGTGAAATGATGACAACCTATTAGGGCAATTCAGATGTGTCCCCTTGGAGCCATAGAGATCTGTTTAGAAAAGATTAAAGCTTGCTACAAAGGCTGTAAAGGAGAATTATTGGCACATGATGATTCCAGTCCAGCTCCCCTGTCTGCAGCACTTCATGAAGCCACAGGCAGCACTGGGAAGCAGGTTCCCTGCTCCAAGAAAAGCAAATCCTGATGGTTTGTATTTCCTATCTCTGACAAGTGCCTGGTCACCCAAGGGCAGGACAGGCTGTGGGACAAGCACACATCTGCAGAGAACCACTGCAGGCCTGAGATTTGCCAGGGCTGTGAAAGCAGATAAAAGGGATCATGATTCCTGCCTTGTAGCAGCAGGGAGATTGCAAAGAGCAGTAACTGTGTCCTTTATCACTGCTGGCTTTACTAATCCCATCTCCACTGCTGTAAGCATCAGCAAGAGAAACCCAAGCACTGGTATAACCACATGATGTTTTTGGTTTGGTCTGGGTGTGTACACGCTGATTCTGTGCAGATTGTGTGATACCAGCCAGAAACTGCAAGCTAGTAGACCAAAAGATTGGAAGAATAATTTTTTTGGCCTAAATTACCTACCAAAGGAGCCCAGAATTCTATGCAGAGTTGAGACTTTTCTGCTCAGTGGTTTTCTGAAGTGTCTTCCTTTGTTTGAGGCAGCAAAAGTGATAGTAATTTCTGGAGAGCTGAAGCCAGCCGAGTATCAGCACCACATCCTCAGCAAGGCACTTGATTGTTTTTACTGCTTTCATCCAACCATACAACTCCATTTCTCACTGTGACTCAAATATCATTCTGTCGGTCTGCTAGGGCTAGAAAATTCATATTGCATTGTAGTTCAGGGAAAACTTCTTCCTTTGGAAAACAAACTACTTCCACTTGATTAAATTTTGTGGGTTTTTCCCTGACATAGCTAGTGATGGATTACTGGAGGAGGGTACCAAAGTGTGAAAACAGCAGGGAACTTTATTATAATATCTGTAATATTTTTAATAAAAGAGCCAAGTAAAGGAGAAGACTCACAAACTTTATGTCCCCAGGTGACTTTGGTATCTATAAATCTGCTTGGGAATAAAACCACTGATCTGTGTGACACTTGGTAGGAGTGGGATACTGCTATGATTTATAATTATGACCAGAATGAATATGAATTGATGAACTTAGGGTGCTCTGTAGATATTTTGAAGCAGAGATCAGATGGACAGCTAGGGCTGGAGCCCTTCTAACTCTGCTTATTCCAACTCCAATTAATATGCCATGTTGAACAAAAAAGATCCTGTCACTTCCCAGCTGCTTCTCTCAACATTTGGGTTATGACTCCGAAATTTTGCAAAGGTCATCACTGATTTTTATTATTTATTGAGATTTTGGATAGCTGCCTCCCATCCAACTCAGACAAGAACAAACAGCTCGAGGCTGTCAGGTGATGATGTGCAGACATACCTATCATATTGCAAAAGCAAGCCATGCCTGCATTAATTTCCTTTTCGAGCATGATCAATAGCTATGAGGTTTATTGGCTTCACACAGCATCCAGCCTGACAATAAAGTATATATCACCCTACAGACCAGTCATCACATCTATCCTTATCTTTGTCATCAGACAGCCCTTGTCTAAATCACCCCAGCAACAGGGCTAGAAATAAAAAGACAGGGTTTAAGGTAAGAAACAATGACATTCTTTTTTAATTTCAGCTGAAAACAAGCCTTTATTTAACTCTTCTTTTTTCTTGGTACAAAGTGTTGTGTAAGGGATTCATTTCCCTTCACCTGCACTTGAACTCCTGAAATGTTATCTTCGGGCTGTGTACAGGAAATCATACTCAATATCACCTCGACTTCAGCCTTGCTGCAGTTCATCAGCTGTGATCTGAATGAAAGCAATCCAGTGTCTCTATTTGCTTGGGCACTGAAAAAGCAAAGGACTGAAGAGTGTTAACAAAAATGCATCTTGGCAATTAGCATATCTGTGTGAAAAAGGAAAGTTCTGGGATGATTGTCAGTGCTCAGAACTTTTTATATGTTTCACATGAAACAAAAATCAGGAGTACCCCTGACTTGCCAGCCCCAGGCCGATGTCCTGCTGCTGAGTGTTGCTTTCTCCTTATTGGGCTTGAGTGCTGCTCTCTGCCCCAGAGACTGGCATCCTTTGCTGACTGCAGGAGGATGGAGCAGACATTGCTTTGGCCCTGTCTTTGGGGTCACTTGAAGAAAGACACAGGTTTTCCCTGGCACATACCTTTACTGGAGGCCTCCTGGAGGCCAGGCTGGCCATGAAGTGAAAAACAGGATGATGGACATCACATGTGTATTTCAAAAAGCAAAAATGGGGATGTGCTAAGTTCTTGTGAGAAATAGAGACCTGCTAGGTTCAAGAAACAGTGCTAATCTGGATTCAAAGATGGAGATTTCTGCTGGCAGGCTTGGAAGAACTTCTGTGCACACCATTTGCATTGTCTACCTCTAGGGAGCTTTTGGCTCCAATTGCCTCCTCCTTTTGAAATTGGATCCCAACCCACCAAACACTTTGCAGAGGGAGCTGCAGCACCCCAAAACTGCATCTGCAATGCCTGACAACTGAATTAGAANCCCAAAACTGCATCTGCAATGCAGCCTCTCCAATGCCTGACAACTGAATTAGAAGCTGAAGTAGTTCCAAATTAATACTCTCTTAACAAACACATTACTTACTTCCATTTGTTGTATGAATTTCTAGAGGATCCATGATCACAACAGCAAAGAGGTTGGGTCATTTCTGAACCAACATAAATGAGAAGCAGGCCTGCATTTGGTTCACTGTGAGATAAGGCCAAGAGGACCATGCTGAAGGACAGCCAGACCCCAGTGAAGCTTTGGTTAGAGCTTGGTTTTGTAAAGCATTGAGCCATCTGGCCTCTGTCCAGCAAAGCACTTTAGCACATGTTTAATATTAAGCTTGCAAGAAATGGTGTTGACTGCAATGGGCATTTGGAAAAAATAGTCTCCTTTGATAGAGGTCCCTTTATTGCCTCCCTTCACATGCTTCCAGACTGTTTTTCCATGGGTGTGCCAAATATTCAGTAGTTTTTCTGAAGGATGTGGACAAAGGTGATCACTGAATTCACCTTCTAAAATGCACCCAATTCCTTTGCCATACTCAAGGGACAAAGATAATGCCATATGCAATACAGCTTTTTCCTCTAATCACAGTCCTTAAAATATTCTCGTTTTCCTGCTATTTCCAAGACCAAAGTCTAAGTTCAGTGAATGTGCACAGAACATTATGAAATCCACAGGCAGCCCCTTTTCCATGAGATTTTCCATTCCACTCCATCAAATAACTTCTCTCTGTATAGGAGAAACTAAACAAGAACACTGAATTTTAGCATGGGTAACTTCAGAAAGACTTCTCTCTTCTCATTAGCAAACTGCATGAGAGAGATGCATCTTCTGGTGCAGATTGTACTGGAGTTTAATCAGTTTCAGCTGAGTCACATCAATGTACATCCCAGCACAGTAGCTCCAGCCTTTATTTAGCAGCTGCAGATGTAAATGCATGCTTATAAAGATCCTATTTCTTGAGGGGTTCATGTGCCCATTTTTTCATGCCTCCTTTATATTGCAGGAGCAGAGATATGTGTTATACTGATATAATGAAGCCAGGAAAATCACCACTAACTTCTAAATATTGTGTTGGTATTTGTTATTTTAGAGATAAAGTTTTTTTTTGGTGATATTTCATGGATCTTCTTCATCCACACATTTCTCTCAGTACTGACAAGAATTTTATATCAAATTTTATTAATTATTTCCATATAAAGGTTAAACTTGGCAGTGTAGCTAAGGAATTACACTTCATCATAGTATATGAATAAGACTGTCCTTCTACTATATTCCAGAAATTTGCCACACAATGTTAAAATGTAAACTTTAGAAAGGGTTTTATTTGATTAGTGCTGTGAAAATGTGTATTCACCGAAGCTACAATTCCCTAAGTGTGCACACACACCTGAACAAGCCAAACCACTCCTGAATTGCTAGGATGTCTCATTCAAAACCTCTTCATTCAGTGTTAGTTATTTTAGGGAAAACAACCAAACAGAAGAATATGGGTGTGAATGGGTAATTCCTCCCATTGATTTCTGCAATTACTGATTCAAATTACCATGGAGAAGTGTATTTTCAGTTCCTCACCTCCTGCTTAGAAGAAAGGAAACCTAACTGTATTCAATTATTGTATAGCAGTTCTACATGTGACAAAGACTTGACTCTATTTTAGAGGCAGGAATAATTACATTAGCAATATTGTTACCATGGTGTCACCACTGCTTCGGAAATTTATTATATTGTAGTAAATAAAATTCAGGCTCCACAATAGCTTCCACAGACAAGTTTAATAAAAATTCCACCTCATTATGAATATATGTATAAAACATCTGTAACTCTCATGGCTTAGAGGAAAGTGTCATGTGATGTTAGTATAGGAGCAGCAGAAATAGGTATGAGTGAAAAAAGAGTAGGGAAAAAGCAGTGATTTTCCATGGCCCAAATCTTCTGCTCTTCTTTTCAGGATTGATACATGTTTATTCTTTCCCACTCATCTCTCTATCTGCTGTGGGAGTCTCCTCCTCAGCATTTGGAGGCTTTTTCTCTATCATTTTGTCACCTTTAAGTCTCAGCCCTTGTTTCAAATCCTCAGCCCTTCCAGGAGCTCAGGCTGCATGGGGTGAGGGATTATAATGACAGAGGTGTGACCTCATTGATGAGGAAGGCTTGAACCTTTTTCTGCAGAAAACATTTCTGCAGTGGTTTCTTTGTGATGGAAAGTTGCACAATGCTTAATATTTTAGCAATTTATTCCCCATTAGAGCAGCTGTTTCATATCAGTAAAATACCACCTGTTACAAACTGCTTCATGCTTTTGCAATAATTTAGCTGTTTTTTCTGCCCTTCAGTAAGCAAGGAAACTGTTGAGATAGAAAGGTTTTCTTTCTTATAAAAATGCAAGCATAAATCAATGCCAAGGTGCAGCCACTGCAGGATTATTGCTGGAATGGGACCCTGCAGGCCATCTAGGTAATGGTATTGTGTTAAGCAACAAAGAAGAGCAATGCTTAAAAAAAAACAAACCCAAAACAGGCAATGAAACTTTGTGAAAATTATGGTTTTAAAGAGGGGGAATTCACTTTTTTACAGCAGATCTGTAAGGAGATTCACTGCCCTGACTGCAATGCTGTTAACTGCCAGGTGTGTTTGTCACAAATGAGTGATTCAGGGTTGCTCAAAGAATCACTACCAAAGGTATTGGCAAAATATTTTTTACATACATTTATCAAAGTGTGACTTAACAAAGTTCAACGGCAAGGTTCACATTATTACTACATGGATAAAACATACAAAGGAAAATTGAGTTAGAATCAATTTAGAATGATTTATATAGAGGCACAAAAGTGTAAATTAGACCTGACTGTTGAGCCACAAGGTTCTCAGTGGCCCCCCATTATTTCCTAAACTCCTGATGGAGCTTAGGTCCAATCTCAGTTTCAAACTTGGAAAATGGTTTATGTCTAAAGGAATCAACTACACAGATTTTATTAGCACTGATTTGGCATGATATCAGCAGCTTTCTGAGGGTCTGTTGGAAATAAGGGGTCTCCTCACCTCAGGAAAGGAAGGATTTCTCAGTCTCAGGTAAAGAATCTCAAACCTTGAGAGACATCCAAGCTCAGGAGTCAGCAGCATGCAGTCCAGTTATAACTGAGAAAGAAATGGACTTATCCAAAGACATGTCCCTGCCCCAAGGAACAAGTTTGAGGGGTGTCCCAGCTCAAGAGGAGATCACCACCACACAGTCACACTACCAGGCAGGGAAACCTCAAAGAAGGCTCTCTCAGGCTCTCACATTTATAGGATAAAATGGTTGACCCATAGTCAAACTGCATAATCTGGGAAGGGTATGAAACTCCTTGTACCCACAACTTTCTTTGTTCCCTGACGAATGAGTTTTGGAAAAACCTCTGCTATTCATGTGTCAAATGCATGATCAGTGTTCCAAGCTCGTGTGCATCGATGCTCATGGTGTCACTTTTTCCCTTTGTGGCTTTCCTGGAGGAGTTTCTGACCTGAATGTGACTCATAGAAGCACACAGCTTGCTGAGTTGGAAAGGTTCCATTAGGATCATTGTGTCCAGCTCCTGGCCCTGTGCCCAACACCCCAAAAATCACAACATATGCCTGAAAACGCTGAGACCTTTACTTCCTTTGGAGACTGTCAAACTTCTGCTGCTTTGGTTAAGGGGGTCCAGTGCATCCATCACAGTGTTAACACTGTGAACAGATTTCTAAAGAAATAGGAATAGTTATATTTATATAAACTATTTTGGTAGTGGAAGCGATTCATTTAGATGCAAAGTTAATTAACATTCTTGGTACAAAGATTTCTTGGGAAAGAGTCAAGGGGGAAGAATTTCCCCCGTGTTTTTCTCATTTGATGCCTTAAGAGAAGCTTTAAAAAATGGAGGTCAGACTTTTTGTTTACAGCATTTCTTTTATTCTTTCTGCATCTTCGTGGATGCATTTTCAACTATGGTGCTTATAAGCCTGTACTCCTGTAACTGGCAAAAAATTCAGAGAAAGTTAGGTCAGAATAAGTTAATACTTCTAATAAATAAGCAAACTTAAACAAAACAAGACCAAACTCCTCAATTCCCAAATGCTGAAGATATTTAATTAATGTGAGCCTTGCTTGCGTGCTGATAACTCCTAATGAATATGAATGTGAATGTTTTTGAGTAATCCAGGAAAGGATTTCTGAGAATTCTGTTTGCACCTGAGGCATTGTTGGAGGGAGCCTGGCACGGCACCAGTGAGCTGAGATACAACACACAGGGGCTGCAGAGAAGAGATTGATTTTGATTATTTTGATTTCTCTCTTTAGCCATAGAAGGTGAGAGCCCCTCTCAGGGAGTCCTTGCACAGCCAGGTCTCACCAGATCCTCAGCTGCCAGTGGGTCCCTCTGGCTCAACCCATGGGATGAAGCTGTGGCAGCCTGTAGGAACCAGACACCAGGGATACTCTGCCAGAAGGAGTGGGAACCAGTTTAGGAAAAATAAAGTGATGATACAGCTGTGAGAGGGGCAGTGGAGTGCCCCCCTTGGTTTCTAGAGTGAGAGGTCACAGTTTTTCAGAGTGTTTTGGCAAAATGAGTGGAACCAGTCACTGCTTTTCTTAAACATTCACTGCCCTGGTAGTGGGACTTGGGGAATGAGATGAAAAGAAGCCTCAAGCAGGGCTTGCTTGGTTTGACATTGAAGTGTGGATCAGAACTTTGCTTTTGTTGCTTTTCCTCTTTGCCATGCTCTATCATGTTTTGGTTTTTACAGGAAGTCTTAGGAGGCTTCCAAATCCAGACTATGGACCCTGATTAAACACCCATTTTTTAAAAAAAATCTTATCCTTCAGTAGCTGTGAATAAATGTCTTTGTTTCTTCTAGAAATGGGTATCTTCACACACGTGACATAATCTGCAGGGTCTGACCCCAAAACCACTCATATATGTCTCTCTCCTAACTTTCACTGCCATTTGGTCAAAGGAAATGTCCCAATATTTCCCTGCAACCCCAGTGTAATGGGTGCTTTAATTAGGATTGCTTTCATTAACATACTTACTTTTATATTCCTCATTGAACTGAAAGACTGTCTCATCAATAACAATTTTATTCTACAAATCTCCACCACTTAATAGAGAACACATTTTCAGTAAAAATTTTCAATATCCTCTCCCAGAGGGTAGATCTTCAATAGGATTTGTGTAATCAGTTTCCAGCCTCTCAGCAATTTCTCAAGTTTCTCAAAGGGCATGCACGATTTGAAGCTGTTATGGGAAGGTTCTAAACCAGCAGCAATTGCAAGGACGACTTGTTGGTGTTTATTTTCTTCTCCTCCTGGAACAGATGGGCACAGCACAGAGCCAGCATTCAGCTGGGGCTGTTTGGATCCACTCTCACACACCTGCCTGCAGGGGTTTGCTCTGCCTGCCGTGCCCAGGCAGTTCAGCACATCTATATCCTGCCATGGAAGGTATATACATACCTGTGTAAGCTGCCACAGCTGCCAGCCTCACTATGCAAGCTGGTCCTTGCATGCTCCCAGCTCCAGCCTGTGGCTCTCAGTGTTTGGCAAACTTGAGTCACATCCCCTCTCCTTTTACCTCCCACTTTTCAGCTCATATTGATGGCCCTGAGCACTTCACAGGTTCTTCACCCAACATTTCCCTTCTGAGGTGTCTTCTCACTTAAAATCAGAACTTATGTGGGGGATTCCTGTGGCCTAACTTGAGACGTCTGCAGAAATGACGACTAACCCTGAGCCAGCTGCCTCGGCTGTCAGCACTTTTTTCTGTGGCACTCTTCCTTCCTACCACTGTTTGGCAACCTGGAAAAATCTGGAGTGAGTCAGCTTGTGAGACATACTTATTGGCTGGCTAATTAATTTCATTCAGAAAAACTCAGTGAATTCTTCCTTTTGAATTCCTGTAACTCCCCATTGACTATCAAGGGGACCAGCTCACATTTTTTTAATTGAGAGGCACAAAACCCACCCCAAAGGCCTAACAATGGATTGGAAGCATGCTCCAGCACCAGGAGAGAATAGAGGTGTGTATCTGTGTGTGAAATTGCATGTGGGACACTGCTGGAAGAGGAAGAGACATCCCAGACAGTGGAAGAAGATGGCATAACTCAAGACTAGCAAACCCAAACCTTGTAAAGAAGTTTTCTTCCCTCTCGAAGGAATCACTCCACTTACAAGGAAAAATGGTCCTTAATAATGTTATTGTTTCTCCTATCCTATCCTATTAAATGTTTTATCAGGTCAGTGTTTCCCCCTGGTTGTCAGATGGTAGCAGAAGGGAAGGAGAGCTTTGCCAGCAGACAATGAGCTGTAAGGCAAGAACAATGGGGCTGAGGTCAAGCAGGGACAGCCTTGTCCAGAGTTTGCCCACCATCAGGAGCCCCTGGCAGGTTTTTTAGCTCTGACATTGTTACAGTGGGAAATAAACAGTTGTGTTTGTCCAGACTAGCAGGCATTTGCCCACAGCAAATGCATTTATATGCAAAAGGCCCTCGTGGTGAATGTGCTCAGAGTAAGTCTGGATAATGAGATGCTCATTGCTTCACTGTCAATTCTCCACCAGGCAGCAGTTTAAATCTTTGCCCCCCATTTGTGTGCCATATTTGGTCCATAATGTATTATTTTCAAGTGTCATTTTTAATTTAATGCATGAGAGAACTTATTACCCCTGGCAGAGTTAAACAGTTAAACCAGGTTCTGTCAATTCCTCCCGATCTGTTGACAAGTGGAATAATATTGCACTGTGATTAGCTTATATGAAGACTTGTGGACAAGCTGAAGCCCTGGGAGTCATGCAGGGATTTCTGCTCTGCATGCAGCAGGCAAAAGAGGCATCTGGGTGTTTTTCTTGTAAGCTCCTATGGCAGAAAGTGGTAACTTGAGCTTAAGACAGGTTTGGGTCTCTGAGCATCCCAAAGTCTGAGTTTGCCTAATTACTGAGTTTGCAATCTTTGGAAGATGTTCCAAATGAAAAACTTAACACCATCATTAATGATAGTATTCAGTGTCCCTGAATGCACTGCAGGTATGGATCTAGGTGTGAGCTGTGGATAATGCCAATAAAAGACACTTCCATGAGGAGTGCTACAACTTTTAGTTTCCTCACCTGCATCTTTCATGAGCTGAATGAGATCCTGTGAAAGAATTTTTTGTGTCCCTCTCCTCCTTTTTTTTTTTTTTCGCCTTGCATGAGGGGTGCTGAGGGCTGCCCTTCTTTTTCTAGGAGGCAGGCAGTGAGTTGGAGGCAGTTTTGCTCAGCTGCAGAGAGCTGTGACACACATTGTCCTGCCTGGTGGAGACTCCTTGCTGACTTTTATTTTGGTCCTCCTCCTGAGAAATGAAAGGTCCCTCTGACTGAAATAGCTCATTATTGCATATGGGGAAACATAACACTTAATGCTGCTGTGAAGAATCCTTAAACAGGAAATTAATGAGGAAAACCACATCCCTCAAAAAGACCCCAATGCTTTGGATCACTCTGAAGAAAAGCTGTTTATGAATTGCTTTATGAGCTGCTTATGAATTATGAAATGCTTTTATACAGACCAACACTCATGGAACAAGATGGTATTTTCTTATTGCTCAAGATATTTGGAAAAAGCATCACAGCTTGTGTTTGGGTGGGGAAAAATGATGAGTACCAGTTCTTATGTCTGATTTTTCACCAGTTTATCTTATAAGAAATCTGTATCACTGGCCCCATTTCACAGGGCGAGAAATTGAGGCACCGAGCAGGAAAACAACTTGTTCCTCTCTCACTCAGAGACCAGCAGTTCTGCCAGAAATGGGGCTCAGGTCTTCTGAAGCCTAATGGAGCTCAGCCTGACAGCTGAGAATGCTGATCTCCATATATATTCCAATTTAATATTTCAATTGAATTTTTTTTTGTTTGTTTGAAGTGAGGAAATGTTTATTTCCCAAGAGTGAAGCACTTTTGCTTCCCACATAGCAATGGTGATGGCAGATAATCCTACCATGCTGCTGCCTGAGAGCAGAGCATCCTCTCAGTGTGATTTTTCTATCTTCTGGTTTGCCTCATCCTTGGCACATTTACTGGCCTTGCCAACACAGTTATCTGCAGTGGTTGTTCCTGGAATGGAGATGTGGAGAAGTGGGAAATGGCCAAGTCCCTCAGACATGTCCTGGGTGAAATCAGCTCTTTGATTATCTCTTACCTCAGTGCAATGCTCAAGGCAAAGGTTTTGTTCTCCTTCCTGGGAAAGCGACCCTACCTGGTGGGTGTTTCTGCATGGTGGGGAGATGGAACACTGCCAGCCCTTCCCTCTAGAATGCAGATGGAGCTGTGGCACTCTGTTCTCATTGATATCCTGCCTGGCAGCCTGCTCATATTGAGTCATCTCACAAAACCTCTGCCTTTGTGACGAGCAGCATCAGGACCTGCTGTGGAGGGACCCAGGGAACAGGGGAATAATTCTCCATGAACACCACCAGGCTTGGGTGTTTCTGCAGGCAGTGAACTTGCTCCAGTGGCCTCACTCTGCTCAGCAGTGAACCCACAGCTATAAAGAACAAAATGACGTGGATTATGGCCTTGCATTCCTGAGAATATCTCTGTAACAGGCAGCCTGCCAGCTTTGTGAAGAAGAATTCTTCACCCACATCAGGTGAGACTTGTTGGTTTCCTATTATTGAGGTGCAGTATTTTCAGTAGGAGACTGATTTGAAAAGGGGAATTACTTTGAACTTTCCTGGTCTAGTTCTACCGATTTTAAGCACAGTAGATTTCAAAGGTCTCTGTAATAAAAAATGTGGCACAGCAAGAGTCACTGCATAGTGAAAGCAGTAATTGATGATGGTTGAAGCTGTCAGATTTGCTAGAAGCACTGATAGCCAGTCAAGGGAAGCAAAATAAATTTCAGTGAGACCATCGTATTTCATTGGATGTGACTGGAGTGAGCAGTTTGCAGCAGCACAGACACCATGGGCCCTGAGCTGCATTTCAGGTGCAGTGACTGATGGATGTTCTTGCACCCACATCTAAAATTTCAGGCTGAGGCTGTGGGGGGATGCAGCTGCACAGAGCAGTATTTCAGCCTTGCCCCTCAGGTTCCTGCCTGCTGTTTGTGCTCTGTTTGCAACTTCAGGTGATCACCTTCCTCCAGGGATGAGATCACAGCCCATGTCCTTCTGGAGAAGTGTCTCATGTTGGAAATACAGCTCTTGTTGCACCCCACAGCCATTTGCTTGCCTTGCTAGGCTGAGTCAAAACACCCTCCTCATTTCCACTTCCCATGTTTTGATGCAGGGATTGTTGACCACCCCAACAGTCCTAAAAGGGTATTTGTAGTCAGTCACCTTTGTCACTGCATTTAAATGTTGATACTCTGTTTGTTATTGTCCAGATGAATACAAAACTAAGGCTCAGAACATGGACAGACTTCATACAGAGAGGAGGGAGGGGAAATTTTCCCTCTCTGAGTCCAGGACTGTCAAGGATGTGACATCTGCACTAGCAAGGCTGTGCTGGCATCTCCAGAAAAGTGGAGGAATTCCTGTTGATATTCAAGACACATCAGTCTTTTTCTGAAGACAGTAGAAACAAATACCTTTCAACAGGAAGGAGTAAATTTGACCAGATACTCCTGAGGGCTCTAAAAAGGAAATGAACTATAAAATCTAGGGTCATCTACCAGGAGCAGGTTCTCTGAAGGACAAGGCTCAGATGGGACCCCTGAAAAAGGATGTGTCAGGATGGTTTGTGCAGTTGGGATGCTGTGGGAGAGAGAGACAGAGAGACCAGGCAGAATTAACCTCCCTATGACCAGATTGTTCAAATGTGTTCTTTCATTTCTTCAAGCTATGTCTTTCATTAGAATTGATAATTACAATTGGGTTTGTTGGTTTGTTTTTATTTTTTAGGTGTGTAAATAAATATATTTCTTTTCACTTTACCTGAATAAAAGTTAAAGGAGATTTCTGGTTGCACGTGAAGTGACAAGACATCCCTCTGTGGCCAGGAAGAAGAAGAAGTGTCATCTGATAACCAGATTTGTCCAGAAGAGCCTTTGAGGTTGGGAAGGAGACTGGACCCAGAGTGTCCCCACGATGTCTCCTACAACAGACTTCCCTGAATTATGTGCAGGTTTGTATTTTTACAGTCCTGCTGGTAGCAGAACTTTAGAGTACTTCTAAGATGCTTCTCAAAGACTTTTAAGATGTTACTCAAAGACATTACTTCTGAGGGTCCTGTTGGAAGTGTGTCTTGCTAAAGGTGTGACCCCAGGTTCTGTCCTAGTTCAGACTGAAAAGGAGCAGCCCCAGGCACACACCTGGCTGTGAGATGTGTCACAACCCCATGCTGCAGGTCACCAAAATCTGAGTATGTGTCAGCTGTCCTAAATCCTCTACATGCAGAGAAATGGGGAAATAGCAGTAAACAGCAATCCCAGGTATCTTCCTGCTTTCCCCAGAACTCTGTGGGAGGTGCAGTGTTGTGGGATGCCCTGAGTAGCAATCAGGCAATTCATCCTTTGCTGCCCATCTGCAGGTGTTTTGAGCTTTGCAGGAGGGAAGGAAGACAGTCCTTCTATTTCCTCTTTGGGAACTGCTTTGTTCTCCTTCTCTGATGCATTTTGCACATAACTGATGCTGCTGAGTGTCCCTGTGGAGCAAATAAGAGATTCAGTCCATAGATACCACATGCTTGATGTAAAAGAATGATTTATGGGATCAGAAATTAATTAGACTGCAATGATAGGGTGTAAGTGCTGTGTCACTCTTAATAATTGGGTGATTAAAGTCAGTTAAAAATAAAGCTACCGTGATAAAGCAGTGGAGATGAAGATGGTTGTTACCCACAGCTACCAGGGACAGAGAACCTTGTTTTGCAGAAGAGAATGTTTAGTCACAAAATAGAGCACTGTGGAGTGATCCAGGGGAGGAGACAAATCCTGGACAACCTGTGCCTATCCCAGCTGAATGTGTGGGGCTGTTGCACATCTTGAGCATGCAGGAGATAGATGCAAATGGAAAAAGCTGTGCCCATTAGCTCCTCTTGTGCAGGAGGTTGGTGTATGGTGAGATGTATTTACTCATGGAGGCCTTTGCACCAACCTGAGCAGTGCATTTCTCATGGCTGAGGGCTTGCAAGGTTGGTGTATACAGCAAGACATTATGAAAGAGACCTTGGAACTGCACTGAACACCTGTACCAAGTGTATCTACGCCCTAAGGCAGCGAAGTATGAATTTTAGGACAGTCTTTACCAAAATACTGATGCTCTATGGCTGTTTTGGTTGAGGGATAAAGCCACTGCACATTATTTGTCCTTTTTTATACCACATCCATAAGCACATGTGGTCTATACATAAACTCAGATCTATTCTTCACATATTTCCATTTCTGTTTGCTGGATGGGGAGCCCTGCCCCAAGTGTAGAGGAACATTTGGCCCTGTGCTGTGGTGTAAATGTCAGTCTGGTAGAGAGGAGCAGGAATGGCGTCAGGGGCACCTAAGAAACAAGTGAAACTGGAGAAATGTGAACCTGTTGTTTTTGAAGCCTGGTGAGTAGGAGTCTGATCCTCCAACTCCAATATTAGTTAATGGGATCTGAATGCTTGACTCCCACACACAGCTCTGAAAATTTACTCCATCTGCTCCATTGCTTATCTTGCCTTTTTTTTTTCTTTAGCAGAAAAGACAGAGCCCTCTCTGCCTGAGATAAGATTTGAGAACTGTAACAGTTTGAGTGCAAATGTTAATCTTACCAAAGCCAGTTTTAATACCAATTGGGAATTTGGTTTCTTCTCTAGAGGCACTATATCTACCTTTAAAAATAGATCTGTGTGGCAAATTAATGCTCAAGTACACAGATGTAAGATAGCAGTAATGGCCAGATTAAAACCTTATACTGTACTGATTTTATCACCCAACTAAAAAATGGATAGTGATCATCTGCAGGGTCAAAGGGTTACATTTTATTGATCTCCTAGAGTTCATTTTATTTTTCTTTGTGTTGCTCTTATTACTTCTTTGGCCCACACAAACACATAGGTTGTTACAACTCCTTCAAACCATGGTGACTGGAGTCAGCTGAGCTCAGAGTGACTTACTGGGGCAGCTGACATCAAAGGGCACTTCTTGATAAAACAAGTCAAAATCTATTTTTTGGCTAAAATATCTTTTCACCTTTTGTTCTTTCAATGTCTTTTTTCACTATTTTGAAAAAGTGTTGTCAAATTTTCTTTTGTCTATTTCTGATTTGTCTTTGTCTTCTCCTTTCTGATTTTTTGGCTTTTGTTCTTGGTTTGTTTTTTTTTCTTTGTCTTACTAAATGGCTCTAATAGAAATAACAATGGCATGACCCCCACATTTCACTTTTAGCGTTTTGCCATCTCTGATAAAACAAAACAGAAAATTTTACCCAAGCTATTGATTTCCACAGAGTGTCCTTGAAATGCTGTAGAAATTATATTCCTCTCTTTACAATTCAGTAAGGGAAACTCAGGCACTCTTGTGCTAAAGAAAAACATGACATCTTATGCTAAGTTAAAGCTCTAAACTAAACTTTGTATTAATTAGCAAAGCAGTAAAGACATTCAGGCTCATTATTTGTGAAAAGGCACACAGCACTTACCCTGACACAGCAATCACTCAGCCTTTGGTAATATCGAGGCTACAAATTGCTTCCTAGATGTATTCCCAGAACATAAACCAAATACATCACATTATTGTTTAACAAACATCACTGCCTAATCTGAGCTATACAGGCTTTTATTTATGCCATTTGCAGTAAACATAGCATTAAATATGATGTCTAGATAAGAACTTTCCTAAGAACACTTGAGTCACAAAGGAAGCTGGAAGCCCTAAATTGATTGTAAATTAATCTGACATTTTAAAGGAAATTGTCATTATCTAATTCACCAGGAGCTGTTCTGAATGAATGTAAAAAAACTGTTTCCATTTTGCTTAGATCCAGCACTGTAAAAGGTCACATACTTCTAAGCAGACCTCCCCAAATTACACAATACACTTGGAAAGATTTGCATTAGCAGAATTGGTATATTTAACTGTATTTTAATGAACACAGTCAGTGTTCTTTGTCTCTGAAGAAAGGGAGGAAGGAAAGACAAACCGTGATGCTGAAGTTCAATCACCTGTTTCTGTGTGTGTCACTCAGGAGGCTTAGCACATAATTGACTTCTTTGATTTTCTGTTTGATTAAATTTAGAAGTAGAAAGAGCATTTTAGGTCAACAAAAGACAAAAGTAATTTTTTCATATTATTTAATTTTTTTTCAAATAAAATTCAATTTTTTTCCCAAACAAAACACATACATCTTTATTCACCCCATCAGAGTGGAGTGGGAATTCACTTGCACTTAGCTTGAAACAATATCAGTTTTGGTACCATTTGTTTGCTGATGCAAAGCAGAGAAATTCCTGACTCTCTTCACTGACTTTACCTCCTGTCTCTTGTCAAACTCTGGTGCCTTGGTGGTGTTTGGACAGAGTTGCACCTGTGCTTGTTAAGGTGTGTCCCAGGTGAGACTGGTCCACAAGAAGATCCTTTGAAGATTTCAAATGAAGGAATAAGGGAGGAGGTGGAGAGAGGTAATTGGGGTGATTCCTGGGAAAGAAGGAGGAGGAGTTGTTACCAGAGATATCAGTGGAAACCAGCTTTGTTTAGGTATAAGTTCCCAATTTTATCTTTGTATGGAAAATAATACCTTGAAGAAGGAATCTGAATGGGTTATAGAATATTAGCATTTTCCTGGCCAGGAGAGAGGAGATATAGGCTTTGTGGATGGCTTTCAGCTGCTCGATTCCTGATTTCCAGATGCTGGGCTTGGTTCTTCCTTCCTGAGGGCATCCAGTTTGTCACAGGCAGGTAAAACTCACTGGCCAAGG
Organism: Erpornis zantholeuca; assembly: GCA_013400515.1. Taxonomy (NCBI): domain Eukaryota; kingdom Metazoa; phylum Chordata; class Aves; order Passeriformes; family Timaliidae; genus Erpornis; species Erpornis zantholeuca. The sequence goes on from VZTN01015920.1 coordinate 256,205, forward strand.
AAAGTGTAGTTGAGCCAACTGAAATTGGCATGTGGGTTTTTGTTGTTTATTTTTTTGGACTTCAAACAGGTTGTGAAAATCTGTTTGTTACACCTAAATGGGACTCCCAGAACAGCTTGTCTCTGTGGTGGCTCCTGCATGGATCCATAAGGAATTCAAACAAGAGAAGAGCAAATGTAGCCATCCATGACTTGTGCACTCTCTGCTCAGATTAACAAGCAACACTGACCATGAGAGTGACTCTGTCACTCAACCCAAGCAGGGTAATCAGGATGCATCTGCCTTGAGGGGCTGGAGACATGCCCTGCTCAGGGATCAGGGTTTTGGTGGATCAGGATGTTCACCGTGACTCTAGATTTAGCCTGATGGTTTCATGCATCATGTGGACCAGGAGAGTAGTGGGGCCCTCAGGGACAGGTTGAAGAGAAGAGCAGTGGTGTTGATCCCCACTGAGAAGGTGAGCACGAGTATTTCTGATCATGGAGTCCAGCTGGGAGTCCTGAGCCACGGCAGAGATCCTTGTGTGTTGAAGTATTGTTCCTTAGGATCTCAAGGAAATCCAGTGACAAGTATTCCTGTTCTCTTCTAAAAATCCCATGTATTAGTCATGCAAATGGAGTGTCATTCCCTGGTGACACAGACCCAGGCTAACACTGTATTTTATTCAAGCTTTGACTCTGTGTTTTGTTAACGACCACTCTAAAGGCACTGCTCTTCCACACTCCTACCTGTGCCACTCCACATCCTGCTGAGGACACAGGGGACATGAGAGCTGTCAAGCTGTGATAATGGTGCAAAATTCATGGATTGAATATTCCATCTCAGCATGGCCTTTGCATATCTGAGCACTTAGGTGTTGCAGCACTGGGACTGTGCAATGTCACACAGGTAACATTGCCCTCAGCTCAAGCATGTACTTCACTGAGTGGCAACATCTTGTGGAAATTAACAGGCATTTGCTTTATCCAAGGGAAAGCACTCCAAGTAAAATGCACATCTCTGAGCTACCAGCTCTCTGTGTGTACCTAGAAGAGCTGGAATTTATTTTCTCTGTGAGAATCTGATCTCAATCCTCCTTAATTTCAGTAGGAAAATGTATTGATCTCAGCAGACTCTAATTTAGACACCCAGTGTAGCTGAAAATGCAGAGTAAAATATTATTTCACATGTATTTGCTTTGGAAGGAGTGAAGTGTGTTTTTTCAGCTGCCTGTGTAAGTGAAATTTCATGTTTAAACTACTGGTGCAAGGCAGCCAGGACTCTAACAGCTGTGTCTGAGCCAGGGGGAAAGTGCATTAACACCACAGTTGAATCTGAACAATTAAGGAAACAAAAATACAACAGAATGACTATAAAGCATAAGGGTTATATGTTCCTGTGGAGCCAAGTATAACATCAGCATCTCTCAAGGTTTTGCTTTAGGAGGGTACAGGACAGCTCTCCCTTCTCTCCCTTCTGTTGTTGCTGTTAAATGTTTTATTGAACCTCAGTGGGAGATACCACCCAGAACACACTCTAATATTGTGTAAGAAGATGTTGTCTAAAGAAAAGCCTCTGTGGTACCACAGAGACAAAATACTCGCTTTGAGTTGTTTCTCTGGAGTGATGAAGGGTGGAGATAAAATTGATGTTCTGCAGCTCTTGACATCCAGGAGAGCCCCCTGGAATTCCACCTGTGAGGTGATGCACACATGCTCTGCAGAGCAGAGTGAGCTGTCTGTGGGTGGCTTAGCAGACAAGTCAGCTGGGTTAACACAGGGTCACAAGAGTTTGAACTCACCCCCTTGGTCCACTGTGGGCATCAGTCCAAGGTGTCCCGCCCTGTTTGGGGGTCTGGCAGCCTCGTGATGCTTGATTGAAGCAATTGTCTTTTGTGTATTTCTCATCTGCACCTTCCTCCACTTTCTGGGTCTCTAAAAGAATCTAGCCTGAGCCCAACAAGGCCTTTTGGATGGAAGACTCCTCTTATCACTTCAGGTTGGTTGGATGCCAAAATCTCTGAGGAGAAGGAGCTTTCCTTCTGGAGAGTGCTAGTGCTTCATTTGGCAGTCTCAGGGTCTTGGGAGAGCTTAAACACATCTTGTTGTCCCTTGTGCTCATGTGATTTGAGATGTTGAGCTCTTTGGGGTCACCACAGTGCTGTGGTCACACCTAAGAGTGTCACTTCTCTGGCCTGTGCCTGAGGTAGGGCCAGGAACTAATGGCTGAGAGATAGTGAGGATGAGGATCTTGATAAGCTGCTTTAATGGCAAAGTCCAACAGAGGGATGGGGAAACACCAGTGTTTCTCTTGCAATAAGCTGAGGAGGGCTAGGAAGCTCTCTTCCCAGTTGCAGACTGACACAAGTAACAGTTTCTCCAATGGGTTAGACTTGGTCTCCTAAAAAAGAAATTAATTTCTTCCTTCAGGTCTGGTACCACACTTGAAACCAACAAATGAGAAGTGGCAAGAAATGGGTCTGTACACAGACCTGTGTCACTGTTCATACCCACAGATCTGAAGGAGTGGTCACTCTGTGGACCTACTTGTTAATTGCTGTGGTCTAGAACAGCATTTAAATACATTTAGCTCTTCCTTTTCCCATAATATGAAAGCTGCTGTCCTTAATGTGCTCTATGGCCACCCCTGATTTCTAGGTGTAGAGCATCCCAGACAGAGCCTTACCTGCCTACATCATTTGTCAGAGACGCCAGACATCCAGAAATATCTGGCCGATGTGGAAACTTCTCAGTATCCCACCAATCTGGGTTCCTGGCAAGAGGAAAAAAAATAGGAAAATAGAAAAAAACACCTCTGTGGAAAACTGGACATGTAATGTCCCTGTATGGAGGGACACTGCAGACCTGGCTCCTGGGTGCCCAGAGCTGTTATAGGGAGAACCTGATTAGATCAAGTGGAGAATAAAAGTGTCTTTCAAAATCGAGTTAGATGGGCAACCATAAAAGACTGGACTTAGGATTCATAAAACCAATATTCATTATGAAGTTGCTTTACTGTGAAATCACTGTTGGCTCTTTAATACTGTTAAACATAAAATACAGTAACTATTCTGCAAACTAATTGCCAAGAAAGCAGAGGCAATCCATCTTGGCATTTGTTTATATGCAATGAAGTTTTATAATCTAATTTGCAGATTACCAGCCATGATATTTAAGGCAATTAATGGGCTGAACCGAATTGCTCATTCCCTTATGTGAGGTTTTCACAGAACATATTTCTGGACTAAGGGAGGGTACTTAAAATTCTGCACTCACTTCTCTTTATTAATGGCTGTACTCCTCTGGAACTGTACATGTTACCTTGTGAACACAGTTCTGTTTTTATTACCGGTCCTATAAATTAGTTACTTGTAACAGTAATTCAGAAATGAATAAAACTAATTTTCCTTTTTATTTCAAAATTTACTTCTGTTAAATATGACACTGTTGCCCTGACTACATTATGAAACAGCAAGTGAATGATAAACTCTTAACGCTCTGATAATTCGCTCAGGCAAGCACCAACATACTGACTGCTGTAAATATTCTTCATGCAAAAAGGCTTTGCATCTGTGCTGTGAATGTAATTTTTTTCCCATCTTAAACCACTGTTTCTTCCACCTCATTGTGGATCGTTGACTCCTCAGTGTGAGCAATGCATCTTACTTAGGCTGTGCCACAGCAGTCACTGCTGACATTGCTGTGGTGTCTTGGGAGGTTATAGGGCTGTGCTGGAAGCCAGGTGATCAAGTTGTGGAAGTATTCATCACTTTCCTCCTCCTTGAGCCCACACTTTGCTCTGAAGTGAAGGGTCATCCCAGGTCTAGTAAGGTATATGCACAGTGTCTAACACCACAGGGTCAGCTACGTCTCTGACGGAAATCCAAGATGCAGCTGTGGAACAAACAAATAGTTTTGACAGATCAAGAGTAGATGTTTTATTTTTAGCCTGTGCTATTTTCATTCCTCAGCCCAAGGGGGATGATAAACCTCTTTGCATATCCCATCCTTGCCACTCTTGGTATGGTTTTCTTGTTTTTCTAAGGGAACCTTCCAAATAATCACTTTTGTCTCCTTGTGGGTTTGTCTCAAGCGGTGGCTGAAGGAAATAGTAAACAAAGGGAAGCATCCTGAGTAGTCAGCAGCCTCCAGGACCTGGGCCTGTGGTTTGCATGCACCCTCAAAGGCACACAGAGCACTGCAGTGCTGCTTCCTGATCTCACGGCATGTACAACCAGCAACGCTGGCAATTTAGGGCAGCTCCCAATGCTAATGCTCAAGCTGAGATTTGCTGACAATGTTAAAATAGTAATTTAGGATTCTGCAGTGGCCAATGGAGAGAACCCAGACTCTCCAGAGAGTATTCATCCCATTTGAAGATTAATGGGGTGTGTAACCTACTCTCTGGAGCTGCATGTGTTAGTCCACTGATTGGTGAGGAAGCTCTAATGGGTTGTCTTTGGCTGGATGTCATCACTTATAAATTGTTTTTACTAGGTTAGGTGACTCCTGGTCTGAGGACAGAAGCTGAGAACAGACAGCTCTCAGTGACACTTGCATTCAGGTACATATTATTGGATTTAACTTGTCTGACTGTCTGCCCTAAAGCATTGTGTAGCAGAAGTCGCTTTACTTGACATCCAGCCAAACAAAACCGGAATGAAGTCCACACTGTGCAGAGGCTGTTCTGAGGCTGAAAGGCAGAGGCTCAGTGAGGAGAAGAAAGGAGTTTCACAGGGGGATATATGTGGGCCTAAAGAAATGGACATGCAGCTCCCTGTTGCATCACAGATTGTCTCTGAGGATAGAGTCAACACTTACAGTGATGCCCTAAAAGGACCCACAGGGCCTGAGTTCAAAGTGTAGAGCCTTCAAACCCTCAGTTTAGTTTTCGAGGCACTAAACACTGGTCCACTTGATGTGCTGACATTTTTGCCAAAGTTTCAAAAGGTCCACTGCACCTTTCAGACCCTTTGCACTTGGGGCAAAGACTGGAATTCCCAGACCCTCCATAATCCCTAGCCACTTACACATAATCCTGTACAGAAGCACTTATCCCTCTTTGTATCGTGATTTTTGTAATGGGACTTGGGTGGCCATAAAAATGGGTGCAATATATTACCCTGAAAGGATATTTAAGAGCTGAATGAGTGCATAATGAAATGCATGGAGACGAAAAGGATTTCAATGCTCAAGTCTTTCCCAGAGGAAAAGGAAATTGCATGATCTGTAACAATATGAGGCATCATGTAGCAAAGGCATCAGGTCTCATCCGAAATATTGTAGATGGTGTTGGTCAGTGCTGTTCAGGGAAGATAAATCCTAACTGATGTGGGTAGCAAAGGGTTACTAATGGAAAGAGACAGTCTTTTCCTCAGCAGGCTGCTGGAGAATGCATAGAGGGCAAAACAAAAGCTCAGAAGAAATTTGGTTATCTCAAATGCATCTAGAGATAAATCATTAGGAGCTAGAGCTACTCCATTGAAATATATTGTCAGCACAAAGATTCAGTACAGTTATCAATAAATGCAGATTGGAAGTTAAAAACACACAGCAAAACAAAACCTGGAAAGTTTTTTAGCACAGCTACACAGAGCTTGACTATAGAAGAACTAACCTTGTTGATGAGAGATCCCTCCCCCCAGGCTCTTTTAAATGAGTACTATAATAGAAAGAAAAAAAAAACTGAATTGGTTGAAAAGTGCTGCTTAATTTCACTAAATTCACATGCACAGGTGCAGATTAGCTCAAGTAGCACAAGCAGAGCCCAACAGATCATGCAACAGCACTGAGGAATAATGCAGAAAACAAATATAACTGCAGCAGCGATGCACATTTGCAGACTCCACACCCTCTGCTGGGACTCTGTGTTCAGCTGGACTCATGATATCTGAGTCTGCTGAGGCCATAATCTTGTAAATGTCAAATTAATATTAAACAATCATAGTATGAAACCCAGACCTTTCAAATTGAGTAAGATGGTTATTGAATGTTAATTACTATGCCGCTATTAAGTCATACTTTGAGTTACGACATGTTTATTTTTCTAGTTATTAACCTTCAGGGTTTTTTAAATTAGGAATGTCCCAGTGCACCATTAGTGTTAAGTTCTTGCATGCTAAATTAAATAGGATATAAGTTGAAAGAACATAGGAGGTCAGCTTTTGGCATATTTAATGTTAGGCTTTTCTTTAATCTATATCTTTTCTTGCTAGAGGTTTAAATGCCACAGGCTATTTCATGAAGTAGAGGGAGTTTGGAGTTTTGCTGGGAACTTCACTCCTCTAGTGGCTTTCTTGGTGTGGAGTGTGATGACTGAGTGAGTATGTACTGGGGAAGACAAAATTCTCTCTGCTGTGGGCTGGACCAGCTGCTCGTGGGTGATGGGAGATGCCACACCTGGTGGAACCTGCCCTGTTTAGGACAGAAGTAGCTCATGTCCGAGGCTGCCCAGTCCCTGCTGAGCTCAGAACAGAAGAATGGTGCTGATGGATGGGAAATGCAGGAGGTGCTACTGGGTGTCAGCTCCCACTGGCCAGAGCTCAGCAGGAGACGCTTTGCCTCCCAAATGTCAGGTGCAAGCTACCAGGATTCCTGAAATCTTGCACAGGCTGAAGGGAGACCTGGAAGACAGGAGGCTTTCTCATGTTGAGAGGCAGAAGAAAGCAGGCCAACCTCATCTAAAAATTGCAAGAGGCAGTAGCAGTGTGACAGATGGCCCTGCCAAGGGCAGTAGATCTGCTCAGAGTCCATTCACTGCTGCTGATGGGAAGCCACTTCCTACTCACATTTCTTGTATGTGAGTATGGTCTGCTGCTGCAAATGAGAATCCTTGCGACTGGCTTACCTCTCTGGACACTTCAGTTCTCATATGTACCTACAAGAGCTTTTTCTGGCCTTTTGAGGTTTCTCGAAAGTGAGCATTTTCTTGAAAGGCTGGGTGTTGCCTTGTGGTTGGCAGAGAGGCCACAAGGAGCCTCTATTCTCTTTCCAGCCTGGGCAGCTTCTGCAAAGGGGGTCTAGTGTGGGAATCTTGTTTTGCCAGGTCTCATCCTCACACCTGTGGGAGAGGTGTGCAATTTTTTGCAAGGATTTTTGTACTCCAGTGATAGTCACCATTCTGAAGAAGTGTCTTCAGAGGGTCCAAGAAATATCTCTGCTTCTATCAATGGTGGTATATCAGGAAAGTTCTGTGCAATCTCACTCTTGTCCATACAATAGATGATATTTCTAGGACTCCTCTTATTCCAAAGCAGTCAAAGCAAGTCTGTCAAAGCTAATTAGTGTTCAGACATAAGTCATCTGGAGAGTGAGACTGCTTAGCAATGAGCAGCCTGTGGGTTGCTTGCACAGCTCTACAGACAAATGATTCAGAGATGTTCAATCAGAGAAGCTTTCAGCACTTGGATGGAGCCAGAGCCTCTGGTTTATATCACTCGTGAGCAGCACTATTTTCTTAGTGAACAGTTGCCAAGAAAAGCAAGGCAAGGGAAATGTGCCAATCAGCAAATTAGCGATGAGTTTGAAATCAATCCTTCTCCTAGCCTGTGTCATATTCTAGGTGTCCACCTAACCTGGATATTCTAGCAATATTTTCTGTAATACCTCCTCATTGAGGAAAACAAAATATTTTCTCAAACACTTGGAAGGGAACCCTGCACTAAGTTCACCCTAAAGAGAGCGTGGCAGTGGAGGAAGAGGCTGACCAGAGACCTTCCCCCTCAGATATCTACACATGGTGGCTTCTTTTGGCAGTCTGCTGGCTCCAGGAATGACATTTCTCTTCCTATATGGTATTTCTTTGGCAGCCTGGAGAGTCATCCTCATCACAGCATTTTTAATTATCAAAAGCTTCAAAGAGAGTTTTCAATATGAACAGTCCCAGCCCAGCTGGGATCTGTTTGTGGGGCACAACAAGTGACTTTTAGAGCAACTGGGTTGATGGAAGGAAGCATAGGAAGGTAAGGAGAAAAGCAAATTCAGTAAGTTCCTTCTTTTTTAAAGCTGAGTGAATAATTCGCTCTGAATAATTTACTTGTTGGCATCAAGCTTTTATCTTCTTTGGGGATATGCTACAAGCAAAATGTAGGTTCTCACATTTGTCCATTTGAATTATATGAGTATTTTTTTGTGTAATTCTCTATAGCTCCGTTAAGCATCTTAGACTTCCCAGCTTTGTTACCTTCTTATAGTTCATTGTATGAAGTGGTTCCTCCTTTGTAGATTAAAGCAGAAGCACTTCTGCCATGGCCATTCATCATGCAAATTTGATTTCTGTGACTAACACATACTTGAAAATAATCCTTGAAGTTCCAGTAAACAGTTAAGATACATAAGGAATATGAATGGCTAAAGGAAATTAAATGAACTCAGATGGCTTTTCATACTCTCACACCATATATTCTTTTTGCACTGCTGAAAGCTCATAGTTCTTTAAGGTTTAATATTTACAAGCATGGCATGAACTTTGATATATCTCAAGTTCCAGTTCTTGTTGAGCTCTCCATCGATTTCTTGGATTTGCAATTATCTTCTAAATGGGTGTGATTCTGGTCATGCCATTGGTTATGGTAGTATCATCAACCTTAATGTACTATTTTTGTGCCAAAAGAGTAGCAGGACTTCCTTTATTAAGTCCTTATAAATTGAGGTAAGGACTTTAACTCCTCTCAATAATATAGTTTTTCTGTGTATGTCTTTGCTGAAACAAGTGGTGTCCTGGCACTTGTCTTAACTAGACAACATTTCACTCAAACACACATCTGTGATGCAAGAAGGCAAATCAAAATTCATAATAGGGTTTTGTTCTCTCACAAATGTCACAGCCGACTGGAGGGACAAGTTTGAGTGCTTAAACATGTATGGTAGCAATACATGAGAAATTTACTTTCACTGAAAACCAGAGCTCCTATTCATTCACTGAAGAAAAAAAACCCAGGAAATAATAACAAATATAAGCTCTGTACTAGACATAATCAAGTCTTGCAATTAACTCTGAATTCTGTCTTGCCTTTATTTGTACCTTTAATAACACCTTCTTCTCTGCCTCCTGTTGAGGACAGCAGGTGCCTATCAGTTCCTGGATGTCCATGAACAGGCAGCATAATGTGCTTCTTGCACAGGGTTTTCCTACCACATTGTATTACCAGAAGCTCAAATTACATCCCCAGCAACCACCAGCTCTAGCAAAGGTGACCCACCATGGTACTGCATATCTGTGCTTATTTATCCCTGTCAAAGTCCCACCAGTGACAACACTGGAATTGGAGGATCTGTCTATATATAAACCAGTCTGCAAGTGCTTTGTGTCTTCTTACTGGTATCAATTTTCCTATTAATCCAGAGTTTGCGGTAATATTTTTTCTTCGAGTGAAGAAAAATTGTAAACAGTTACTTGGCTGACCAATTGTAGCAGCTATTTATCTTAAAATGCAGGAGGAAAAAAAGAAGACATCTAATCAATTCTTTTGCTAAGGTCTTAGAATCACAGAGCAGAGAAACATAGAACCAATGAGATCATCAAGTCCAACCTATGACCAAACACCACCATGTTAGCCAGACCATGCCACTGACTGCCACATCCTGGCTTTCCTTAAACACCTCCAGGGACTGTGACTCCACCACCTCCCTGGGCAGCCCATTCCAATGTCAAATCACCCCTTCTGTGAAGAAATTCTTCCTACTGTTCAATATAAACCTCCCCTGGTGCAGCTGTAGGCCGTGTCCTCTCGTCCTGTCGCTGGTTTCCCGGGAGCAGAGCCCGAGCCCCACCTGGCTACACCCTCCTGTGAGAAGGTCAGTAAAGAGGGATAAGGCCTCCCCTGAGCCTCCTTTTCTTCATGTTGAGCCCCCCCATCTCCCTCAGCTGCTCCTCTCAGGACTCATGCTCCAGCCCCTTCCCCAGCTCCACTGCCCTTCTCTGGACCCTCTCCAGTACCTCAGTGTCCTTCCTGAACTGAGTGACCCAGTATTGAGCATAGCACTCAAGGTGTGGCCTCAATATAATTGTTTTAGCCCTTGAAACAAAACCACAAGTCTGTAGTTTTAACTATCTATCCAACAATTTACTTTAAAAAAGTTTTCTTCTTGTCTCTTGACAACCTGCAGTGAATAATGATCTATGTTTTAACTCTTGTACTACAAAATTTATTCATGTAAATAGTAGAAAATGCCTAAGCTGTAGGTAAGTTTGCAAATATACCTTGAAGCCATAGATCATGTACTTGTACACATATGGCTCCCTACAGATGATCATTACTCTGAGACTTGCAGAGCTCAGGAAAAACCTAGAATTTTCTCAAGGACACCACAAATCATAACTAGCTCCTGGTGTTTGATGAATTTTACCTTCTCAACTGTGGAGTGAATTCAGAAGCTAGAGATGGAAGAACCAACCACACTTCCAGATCCTTCATTTCAGTTGAGTCCAAAAATGTAGGAATAACCTTCTTCCTTCAAATCTCTTGGCAAAGGAGAAACCTTGCTTGTCAAACTCAAGAGCTACTGAACGTGTCATTTCTGCAGTCCCTTCCTTACAGAACTTCAGATTGGGTTAGTGTAGGGGAAAATGTAATAGCCTTGGGATTTTTGTCATGGTGCTGTTGAAATAGATTTAGTTACATGTTTTATTATCTGATGCCTTGAGACATATTTTAAAACTTACCTTAATTTTTTATTATGTATATTTTCCCCATTCAAGAGACGTTTGAGTAGCCTGTTTCTCCACTCCTTGCAACAGCCAACAATCTGTTTGTCTTCAAGGATAAAGACAAATCTATTGGAAGGGATGGGAGCAGATCACATTGTGTGACAGCTCATACTTTCTGATGGTTGTGAGGAAAGGGTGACCCACTGCAGACAGCCACAATGGGCCCTGTTATTATATATATCTCAGCTCTTTGGTGGATTGAAGCAACTAGCTGAAGGCCAGAGCTCTCTGATGCTTGGGTACCTTTGTGGATTTAAGGAAGCTGGGCCCCTGTTCTCTCTCAGTGGAGATGACTTACACATAAGGAGTGGAGACAAGCATGGCTGCTGGCACATGTGTGATCATAGGAGTTATGTTCACTGCAGGGAAAGAGGTCAGGCCTCAGAAAGAAATCAGTGAATTCCACCTCCAGGTGTAGGACAAGGGACTTTCCCTGAGTGTTGATGTCTGTGACTCAAAACCAAGGAGGAAGGACCCCAGAAACTGCCATCCTGCGTGTCCATGAGTGCTTTTGTGCAACCCCTTGAGAGATGACCCCTCTGTGTAGGAGTGGCTTCCCCCTCCCACACCTCTTGGTGGAAAACGTGCTGGGAGAGGGAAGCCCTTGCCATCACCACCCAAGCTTGGTGATGCGATGGGGATGGGAGTGGATTTCACTGATCTATGGATTTAAATGAAACAAACCAAGTTTGCCTATCTCTCACATGTCCCATAGGAAGGGGGAGGTATGGCTATGCCACAGATATCCTGGATGACCTTCCCAGGGCATTGTCTGCAATCCCTCATGTCACTGTTTGCTAAAACACAATGAAAAATGATCAAGGGAGTTTGGGCAAACAAGTACTCCAGAGTCGTAGATGTCAGAGCTGACCTGCCAGATGTTAACTTCCAGAACACAAAGGATTTCTGCTGCCTTCATGGAGACAGTAATTTGATTCTTTTTTCTATCCTGGTGCCAATTTCTATAAAAGTTGCAGGAATGACATGTGTCAGAGAATTCAACTCTGGTTGAATTTGTCTGAAACTTTTAATTGGGTTCCAAAATCATGGTGGGGGAGGGAGGGGAATGTGCACGTGGGAGTTGGAAGATGATCAGACACTGTCATTAGATGGAGCCTAACATTTTAGGAAAGGAAGCCAAAATTCTGCTTCTTCAGAGGGGTGATATGAACGTTGACACACTGAAATCCAGGAGGCTTCTGAGCCCCACGGAACAGGGGTCTGACAGGTCTGTCAGGGCACGCCTGCATTAGAAGATCGGCCTTCCCACCAGGACGCTCTGTTTATTTTTAAAGGCTTTCAGGAGCCATCTTCCATTTACACCTAACATTTAAACAAGGGGCTTATTTTCAGGGCTAATTTGTCTGTGCGCCTTAAGCGGCCGCGGTTTCCCGACTGGCCGTGTGCGGCTCCCGAGCCGCGGGAGCTCGGCGGGGACTGGCGGCGCATCCCTCCCGGGAAGGGAGGAGGGAGGGAAGGAGCTGGATCTGCCTGGCTGCCGTCTCCACGCGGTACAGGCAGCGTGATCAGAGCGCTAACACAACAGCCTGTGTAATTACATGTTTCTGGGAAGTGTGTTAGCTCCACGGGGAGCTGAGTCCATTTGGAGGGGAGGAGGAGGAGGAGGAAGAGACTTTCTTTGCGGGGGTGGGGGGAGAGGTGAAAAGGGTCAGGGAGTAACCCAGCTCTCGCTCGAATATGATCAAGGTAATTGTTGCTCTCAAGTGAGCACCGGGTGCTTCCTGGCTCTGGCTGCTCTCATTGCTCATGTCTGTGTAATGCAGGCGTCTGCTCTCCTGAGCAGGCGAAGCAGGGCTCTGCAGAAGAGAGAAGAGGTTTGACCCTGTTGGAAGCGGTACGTGGCGATATTTGACGTTGTTTCTGCGCTAGCATCACCAGGGCAGGGAGGAAGATGCAGAGTCAGGGGCACGGCACTTCTGTGCTACCTAGGATTTATTTAGGTGGAGGAAGGACCATGGCAATTAAGAGCAATTAATTACAGTCCACGAGCTGGGGCAGGGGGAGGATGGCTTGGACCTAACCTGTCATGTAGGTGTTTGATACATGTCCTATGCTGCTGCTGCTTTCTGTGGTGGCGTGCGCCTGAGCTTTAAATATCCTGCAGTTCCTGATATCTTGTTTCTCCAGCCGGCTCTCTGTTTCATTTTCCTCTTCTCTCTAGTGTAAAATTTGGCCTAGCTTAAGCTTCTTTCCCTGGCTGTGAAGGTTATTTCCTTCCCTCCTCTCCTCCCCACCCCCTCATCCATCCTCTCCTCCTCTTGCAAATGCTCTCCGACCCTGATTTGGGGTTTCTCTCCCTGCAGTTATCTGTGGGCTCTGTGGATGCTTTGCTGTGACGGAGGGCCGAGGGCTGACCAAGTCGTGGGGAGGATTTGTATGTAGGAAGAGAGGAGATGGCTGTGCAGCGTGCTCCCGAATCTGCTCTGAGCCTGCTGATGGTAAGTGCTTGCTGAAATCCATTTGGGAAGGGGGGGTGGGCGAGGGGAGCTGCACCGCATGGGTTGAGGGCTCCAAATCCACAGGAGGATTTTGTGTGAGCCAGTGCTTGGCTTTTACAGGTCCCGGGGAACTTTGCAAAGGGCTCATCTGGGGCTTGTACAGAGGCATTGCTCCCACGGTGGGTTTTAGCACATCTGGACCAATGCTCAAGGCAGGATTTTGAAGTTACCTTTCTGGCAGAGCTGGCACTTGCACTCGGGGTTTATCCTGAGCAGCAGATCTCATTTTGCTCATTAAATCTGTTTCTTGAATTCTCACATCCTCCTGCTTTCTCCTGCTTTTGCCCTTGCTGATTGTGAGACAACTTAAAAGATGAGAGGGAGAGCTTGATTTCTCTGCTGGTTGAGAGGCATGTTGTTAGCTGTGACCAGACTCAGCTGTGGTATCATTGGGGAATGGTCCTCTAATGCAGTGAATCGCCATTCGACTTGCTGCAGAGTGTGTCAGATCTCCTACCGACTGCAGACCACAGGGTAATGACTGGTATTTATCCGAGCTATTTGCTACGTGTTGAGCCACTGACCTACTTCTGAAAGTTCTGCATATTTATAATATTTTAAAGAAGATTATTTAGCAGAACACGTGGCTGACTCTAGAAACATGCCAGTGTCCTGCTGCAATTAAAATAAACCCTTTTGATGGGGTATCAGAGAGTTGCTTAGCTTTACTGATTTTATTTTTTTTCCCCTCTCTGGTACTTCTGTTGCCATTTTCTGTGCAGCAGCATCAGAGATGGTTTTAGTGTTTTAGATCTCTGCTGGATGTTTTTCTACCTAAATGTCACGGTAACATTTCCGCTGGAGAGCTGTTACAAGTTGCATGTGTTTGTGCACACGTGCGTGAGAATGCATAGATATGTAGGCATTATATACATATTTATATAATTATTGTCATTATTACTGATCTCTCTCCTGACTGCATTAGGAAATGGTCCCTAACACCCAGAGACATGATGAGTTTAGTAAAGGGAATGCTGCAGGATAAGAGCCCTGCAGTGCCTAAGGTTATTAACAAAGGTCAAGTTGAGAAAAGCAAATTTTATGTCCATTACTCAAAATGCTAAACATGCTGTTAAGCCTCCGCATGATTTGTTTTATATTTGTCAGTAACTGACTTGCTGTGCAAGCTCATTTTATTTCCTCTTGCTTACCTCCAGCCTTCCTGGCTTTTTAAATGACTGCCTTCTAATTTCTCTTTCAAAAAGAAATTGATGAGTGTCCATAACCCCTGTGTCATTGTTTGGACTCTACATGAATTTAGTTTCAGTACCCTCTGAATTCTCTAGTTAAGCTGATGCCTTATCTGGCTACCTAAAAACAGACACTACACAGGAATAAGGGAATAAAGGAGGTATTTATTTGAAAGGCCTTCAGAGGTGCACCCTGGGGGTCTGGAGGCTCCTGCCTTAGTGGATCCCGAGATGGATGAGAGGTCATGAATTCTTCACACTTTTATAGATTTGGTCCATTTGCATATCAGCATAAATTTGCTTTATTAAAACTTTAGCTAATGATGTAATTTCCCCAAGCTTGCCCNTTCCTGGGGGTCTGGACGCTCCTGCCTTAGTGGATCCCGAGATGGATGACAGGTCATGAATTCTTCACACTTTTATAGATTTGGTCCATTTGCATATCAGCATAAATTTGCTTTATTAAAACTTTAGCTAATGATGTAATTTCCCCAAGCTTGCCTCCCTCTCCCAAGATGAAGGTTTACACCTTTGGGCCTAGGACAGTCTGGGTGTCCTTGGAGAGCGAGCTGGAGAGGCTTTGTTATGTCTGTCTTAGCACAGGAGAGCAGCAGCTAATGAGCTACAAGGAACTTCAGAATTACACTGGGCAGTACAGGATTTGAAAAAATACAAAAGTTAAAACCTAAGGCATCAAAACCTCTTTCCTCAATCTCTGTACTCCTTGAACAGACCTTGTCAAACTTCAGTGCAGTGCCAAGCTGTCAGCAAATTTTCTCTTCTAAGATGTGGCTTTCTGTGGCTGCATGGCCTTGCCCCCGTTGTTATTTTTGAATGTGTTGGGCATTTCTGCAGCTCTGACCTGTAACCAGGACTCTTTGGGTCTCCTCACCTTGGGCACAGACCCATGTGGATGGGTTGAGCTGGGGGCCCCCAGCCAAAGGGGTTTCTGCCTTTGACCCTGTAGGTGGCTGGGGGTTGGTAGGGGTGGAGATGTATTTCTGGGCTGAGAGTGGATTCATGTACTGCTCTGGCATGGTCTGGTACTAGAGGTTGATTATGGGTGTGGAAAAGGTGATTTGCTATGGAAAATGCTCCACTTTGCAAACTGCTTCCTTTTTGCCTTGGGTTTTTCTCGAGTTGTGAATCAGCTTAGTTAACTATAGTAACCTCATCCTTTCCCCTCTGCTCTGCCTTGGCTTTGATTGCACGCCTGAGCAGGCTTGCCTTGAACCAGTAATAAATTCTTGCATAATTCATCCCACAATTAGCAGCTATAATAGCATGTCTTCTAAAACTGCCACCCTCCAGAGATTTAAAGATTAGATGTCTTTGGGAAGTCCACAGAAGTAGGTTTTAATACTTCAATGAGCATTCTCCAGTGAGAGAGTTTTCTTTTAGCAGTGAGGAGAATTTCAGTACTGCATTTCCCCTGCAATAGGATGCAGAATGTGCATCCAACCATCCACTTTTCATGAGACATAATCAGCAGCAGCATTTGGCAGTGCTGCATCATAGTCTGAAAATATCTCCTTCTCAATGAAGTACCTCAGAGCACTTTGTGCTGCAAATAGAGAAACCAAGGTACAGAGCCATTAATTGCCTTTCCTGGACTTTGATGCACTGAGTGAGTGGTCCAAATCAGGAGTCTGCTCATCCCAAAATCGTTTCTGGTTGATGAAGAAAGATGGACATCTTTGGGGTGTCCTTTCTTTCCCGCAGAAGGACCATCCATAGGACATGTGTGCCCCAGCAGAGAGCTGGACCAGCTGGCACTTCAGGGTGCCAGCTGTGATGACAGCTCAGTGATGTACTTGTGGCCAGTAAATGCTACCCAGGACATGGCATTGGCGTGGGCCAGAGCAGCTTCCAGCCAGCAGGTCAGTGGGGAGTTGCACTTTTCTTGTGCAGGCATTATCTCATTACGCCTGCAGTCTTAGGTGGACAGATCCCACTTTGCTTTAGTGAAAAAAAAATTGACTATACAATTGACTCATCTAAATTGAATTGCTTTTTTTATTTTTTATATAGTTTTATAGCCAGTTCAATACTCCAGTATGTTTTTTTCCCCGTGTTTATAGTGATTTTTTTTTTTTTTTCTCCCAGACCAGGGAAAAGGATTAATGAAGGAGGAATTTCAGTGTTAAACATATAGTTTCCTAAAATAAAGATACTGTTTTCATACAAAGACCGCAATCTGCAAATATAACTGCAACTTACCCATTCTGGTAAATATCTTGTATTACAAATGACTCAGGATTGTCCCTGGTCTGCAGGACTCCTGCCTCTACTTTGCTCCAGAATTCACAGGAGATGAGAGATGTTGCCTGGTTCAGCATGAAGAAAATTGGGCTGAACTGTGCCCAACATGTCTCTGCCTGTAGCAGTATCAAATTATTAAAACAGAGCTTCCTCAGCTTCCGTGATTCAAGAGAGGGGAGCATCTAAGCATGAAATAGCAAATACCATGTCTTGTTAGGACTGATAACACCTGCTGTGTTAAGATCATTAATACTGATGGGAGTGATACTAATAGGTTTTTATGTCTATCTTATTAGTATATTGTAAAATTTTAAAGCTGCAGACATATTGATTGCACATATTTTAACAGCACAATAAGTTATGATACCTGCTGTCTCCTGAGACAGCATTCCTGCATCTCATGAAAAGACATATATGGGACTGACCTTCAAACTACTCTAGGTCATAACATTAACACTAATTAACCTGTGTTAAGTGACAACAGAGGGTCCAATGAGCAAGGTATATAGCTCAATGTTTACCAATTAATCTGAAATGATCTCAAAATGCTAGGGAAGAGAAGCACAGCTCTCTGTTTGCAGTAAAGCTTCAGCTTCCAGCTTCAGCTGGCTTCTCACACCCTCTCCATCTCTCCATCAAAATGAAGTTTTTCCTTATTTATAATCGAACTTTACTCCTTCTGATCTGTATATACAAATCCTTTCCTGGAAGAAATAATAAAACATTAGAAAATAAATATACTTGTAAATTAATGGTAACTGCTTGTGTTTGGAGGAGCATCATTAATTTCAGGGGTCTTCATGTGATGCTTTCACGTGGTGAAGTTCATTATTTTGTGTCTGAGTTGCATCCAAGCTGAGGCTGGAATAGAGGTGCATGTGGGATTCCTTCATTACATGGGACTTGGTTATTTCTATAGTCAAGGAGAAAAAGGCCAGCAGGGAATTTGGAGCATTAACTCAGTCTGTGGTGTTCACGATGCCCAGAGTGAAGAGTGAGAAATTGGGTGGCCGGTGCAGTATCGAGGCTGCTGACCTTGGTGTTTCCTTGTTCTACTTGAGAGGCAAACACCTGCAACAGAAAGGTGTGAAAACTGCTCTGTTTCTAAACTGCGCCAGAAATAATTGGCACCTGAGTGTCATTGTCCACTGAAAATCCCAGGTTTCTGATGTGATTCCAGTCCTCCTTTTTAAGAGGGTTCCCCTGAATCATTCTTCCATCCCTCCAGCAAAACTACACTGGAGTCCTCAAAACAATGTGAATCTCCTTGATCTGATAATTTTTCTGAAGCCTAGCACTGAACTCTACAGAATTACTCTTAAAACACACTCCAAGAAAACATATTCCAAGATTTGACTATATCTTTACTAAACCCTGTGAGGGCCATGCCCTGCTTGGTTGGCTTCTGAGCTGCTGGACTTGACAACATTCCAGATATTCCATAAATTATTTCATATGTTTAACTGCTATGTTTTATGCCTGAAGTCTGCCCTTGTGAAGACAAATTTGGTAACTAAAATGATATAGAGCTTCCAAGCCCCATTTAGACTAGGACTGCCCCCTCCCTCCAGAAAGCTGTGTTCTGTCCCCCTCAAACCTCTAGACAGATTGCAGCAGAACAGCTCAGCTTAAAGGATCATATTAAAACCTTTGGGAGCAGCAAGGTTACAGTGGAAGGATGAGGTCATTTTCTGCCTCTCTCATCTCAGGCTTAAATTATTTCTGCGTCGACAGTGTGCAAAAGCCCACGACATTCAAACCTCCTCACCGCAACCTTATCTACAGACCACGCTGCCCTGGAAGGTCAGTGCTTGGCACGCTCTTTCCACAGAAACAAAACCCACTCATTGCTTTCCGTGGGGTGGTGAGGAGGTTAATGCAGCTCTCAGCTGATGCTGAGGCAGGGTGACGTGTCAGCAGTGCGTGACCGATACACAGCCCTCGGTGTGAGCAGCATTGCCTGGGAATGAATAACACCTTCCCCCGGGATCCTGCTGTGCTGCTGACATCTGGCCCTCTTCAGCTTCGTGCCCAAAATGAGGACTGTGGGGACACTTGCACAGCAAGGGGAGGTGATTATGCAGCCCCCTCCATGCTACTTTCGCAGATATTTTCACCGTGCAGGTGTGTGGGCTCCACCCGCAGCCTTCCCAGAAGGTCTGGGCTGGAGATGATAATGTGCCACGGCACCTGGAGGTCGCTGGGGAGGATCCGTGCTGGCAGGAATCTCCCTTCCTCTCTGGCTCCGTCCTTGCTCCAGCCAGGCAGTAATTTGCTAATGGGCTTCATGAGCAGCAATAGCTGAGCTGTGCTGGTTGCTCTTTTGGGGGCTGGGATGAGAGTAGCAAATTCCTGCTTGGTGCTGTGTGGCTGCATGCTACCGTGGACTGAGAATTTAGCCATTCCTTGTTGATAATTACCCCTGCAGCACTGAATTATTTCTGAACTTTACTATTTGCCTTTGTAAACTTGAAGTAAGACTTCAAACACAGTGATTTAATTCAGCTAAATGAGATTAAACACTCCTTGGGATTGCTCTTGGCTTCCCTGTGGTGGATGTCACCTTTTACCCATCTGAGTTGCACCACAATAAAATTGTTATCCTGCAATTCTGCTCTAGTGCGTGCCATCAATTTTCTTTTCCTTGTCCCTCTGCTTGAGCATTCTGTTGAAGGAGCAGACCATAATGTTTGCACATCTGAATTCTCACATTTATTACTATGCCTTAAAAAAGGAGTAAGAGGGATTACTGGTTTATTATCTCGTTTTATTATGTATATGGCTTTTGCTTTGTGTTCTAGCTGCTCATTCTGAATGACTGATAAAATTATCCCATCAGAGATGTGGCCATTGATTTTATTTTTTTTCCAATTCTACAGAGCATTGCTATTTGTAGAAGAGAATTAGTGGCCACTTGAGTTAAATGACGATTATGATTAATTGGAGCATTTCTACAATTAGATAAAAAGTAACATACTAGCAAATCAAAAAAATCTCTAAATATGTCAACTTCGACATATCGCTTTGGCTTTTGAAAAATAAAATGCATTAGAAAACTTGACTGATATCCCTAAACTAAAATAAAATGTTAAAAAAACTATAATTGCCCTAATAAAGATGCATGGTTATGAATAGCTGTTAATACATGGGAAGGACTTGTAACATTGGACAATTGCAATTTTTCCCTTTCTTTGCCTTCTGGTTACGAATGTCATACTTCTGTAATTACTGTACTCATAATTTCTCAGCATGGCAATGATCCAGCCTGCTGACAGGCTGATGTGGTTAGCACATCAGGGCTCAGAGATGTATGAATGTCCCATGTGGATCAGAACATCCCATGAAAATGCAGATTTTTGTGGTGTGTCACCTTAAGCTGCCGTGCTCAGGTGGCCAGCAAGCCGTGCTGGTCTTGCCAGCACCAGTGACAGCTGCTTTGTGTAGCGTGTCTTGCTGAAAATAAAAGCCATCAAAGTTGGTGGCTGACCCCCCACCAAAAGCTGGATGGGGGGGTGTCAGTCAGAGGATGGAGGTCTGGGCTCTCACCAGCCAGCACACAGTTCCCTGCTCTCCAAAGCCACCACAAAGGCTGCCAGGGAATGTGTGTTTCTGCCTTTGCCATCACTGGCAAACCTTGGGTAAACACCTCCCTGTGCTCCTCCAGACAGACACATACCTTTTGTCCCCATACGTCTTAATTCTTTCTGCTTTTAGCTATCAGCCAGCACAGAAAATTGCAGAAATGCACTGAAATCAGCCATTTCACGAAGAGGTTTTAATGGCACTGAGCATCAAACTAATCTGAACTCATCATTTATTTAAAGAGATATAAATTTTTTTATGTAAATGAATTCTGGCCTGAAACTGCAGCTCTCAAAGCATGTGATTAAAATTCCTGCTTGCTTTTTGGAAGGGCTTTATCATATTAGGGAGTCCTGCTCAGAGCCCTGTTATCATGCACCTGTTCAGGAGCCATGCCTGAGACCAAGCCTTGCTGGAAGGCACTGTGGTACGAGCTGTTCCCTGAGATGCCTCCCAGGCATGAAGACACCCACAGAGTGTCTGTATTTCATGGAAACAAAGCCACAGAGGAATGGATCTACAGGCACAATCTGATCAGCTTTTTGCATCCTTCACAGGATTGAAGCTGGTAATTCCCAAGTCCAAGCCAGCATCTCTAGTGCCCAGCCTTAGATTTTCAGGTCCCCAAAAACCTACCAATAGTGCTGAAATACAAACAACTAACCAAGAGCAGTGACCCTTGAGCCCACAGTGCTTGGTTTTCAGGACATGTTGCAAAAACCTTGCTGAAACAATAAAATGTAATGAATAAACATAAACTGGGAGAGCACAAACATGGATGCAAATATAACCTACCCCAATATATTTGTAAATCTGTTGCAGGAATATTGGGGCACCACAAAAGTTGGTAAAAGCAGGCTAGCCCTTTCCCTTCCTGTCCTCACTCCAGCACACACTGCCCAACTCTTGCCAGTGAAGGGATGTTCACTGCAGTGTGTCCCTCACTGTTCTCACTTCTCTCAATCCATTTACAACCGCCAGAGAGATGAAAATTATTTTTAGGGAGGCTTTTCTAGCGCAGAAGCAGAATTCACATGGAGCCTTGCTCCACAATATTTTTCTGTCTGTGGGCAGGCTGTGATAATCCTCATATTGGAAGACACTCGGCTTTGGCTCCCCGTAATTTGCGTGAAGTTAATGGAGGAGTGTCGTAGAACATATGTTTGGCTTAATATAGGTTCAAGGGGTTTTTTAGTCTGATATAGTAAAATAAAATCTGGGACACCTTCACAGTAAATAAGATTGACAAGTTTTTCATTTTTTAATAATATGAGGCTAATTGAGCCGTAGTGGTCAGAGCACATTGTATTTCCTGGTAATTAATTGCTGGCTGCAATTGTTGACTGCATAAAACTATCCCTCGGGCCATTAACCCCAGGTCGTTAGTACTCAAGGAAATGTCTAGTGAAGGTCATTATTACTGCTGCTTCATGAGCTATTGTAATAGAAAAGAGTTGGCATGAGCTTTTCAAGAACCCATTTTCCCCTTCTGCTCTCATTTCGGATAACTGGGTGCAAAGGCTGTTCCCAATTATTCTGCATTTACATTCATTTTCGGGGGTGAGGGTTTGCCCACTTTTGTAGAAACAGAAATCAGTTAATCAGTTAATCAGTGTTTGAGAGGTTGTTCATTTAGCTTTATGTGGCCTGAAATGTTGGCTTTCCCAAAGGATTGACACAGGTTTGTGCTGTCAGTCGCAGTGGGATGGACAATGACTGATTGAAAATCCAACAGATCCCTTGTGTTGGCTTCTTTGGCAGCAAAGCACAGACTCTGGGTGGGTGGCTGTGGGGAAAACGGGGCAGTTGTTGCACCATGTGGAACCAGTGGTGTTGATGTCCTGATATCTCTGCTTTGGATTGGGTTTCCAATCCAAAGGTTTTGGTGATGGATCAGAATCAGCCTTCTCATGTAAAACAGCCTTTCTTTTGGTTATCCTGTCATTTCTGGAGGGGCTTTTAACTCCCAGATCAAGAAGGAGCCATAGGGGGATTTGTGTTTGTGCTGTCCCTCAAACTGCTCTGTAGGTTCTGAGTCCCAGAACAGCAGAATGATATTGCTACTGAAAACTAAAATTAAAAAACAACAATTGTGAGGACTAATTTATTTCCTCCCTTGGTGTAGTTGAGAATTCCTTTTTTGTTGTTGTTGTTCAAGACAAAGTGCTAATGGAACAAAAAAAAAATAATGAAAAACATTTTTTTGTACTTTCCTTTAACAAGATATTAGTAATAATAGCACTTATTTATCACCTTAAAACCAATTTTATGTTGAATGCTGTTTACTCTAATCATATGTTTGAAATAGGCTGAGTGTTTTGCACAGACCAAAGTCCTTGAATCAGTATTATGAGACTGCTGGCTCTAATGACGTTGTGAGGAAGCACTTCAGCTCTAAATAGACAAAAATTACAGACTGCAGAAGATACAGTGATGGCACAAGGAAAAGGATGGGGAAGTTTTGTCATCTGCTGATATGCCTAGCAATATTTGGGTTTTTTTCTTCCCCACTTCAGAATTTTGGTTTGGAGTCAGGAATTACATACTCTATGTGAAGAGACCTATTTTCCCCTCTTGATCAATACAGAAACATCTTTTGTTACCATCCTTTATCCAAGCAAATACTTGTTCTGAGTCCCCTGCTGATGGAATGCCTCTCTTGATCTCTCTTCCCCCTCTGTTTTTAATATCATTCACTGTCTTGAAACAAATAGTAAACTAACCATGCTGCTTGTATTGGTTCCAATGCAAATGTTTTTGTATTTTGGGAATGTTTTGACCTGTAGTTCCATCAAAGCTGTGCTACTAGACTTCGTTAGTCAGGCAGGGCTTAGGTGAGTTTAGGGAGTTTCTGATTTTTGGATGTCCCACTTAAATTTGAAGATCTAAATAAAAAATCACCCATGTGAAGTTTCTGTGAAAGTTTTGATTCAACAGTAGGAATTCAACCTTAGCTGCCAAATCCAGAGGTTCCTGGTTTCTTGGACATGGATCCTGTTTTGAATGTTCCTGTTAGGTTTGTCTCTGTTTAGGGATTACCCCTTCCAAATACAGGTTACAACATTAACTTTCTACATTTCTTCCAGGAAAATGCATCTGTGCTTTCGTTGCAAATAAAATATATCTGCTGTGGCTAACCATGAGTATATTTGAGGGGAAGAGGAGGAAATGAGCGCTGTCCACTTGCATGATGAAATGTAAACTGACTGCAGAGTTACTGAATATTTTAAGACTGTATGACCACATGGGCAAATTGAAAAACCCAGCAGTTTTGTACATGATGGGAGTACGGAAAAAATCCTATTTGAAATTGGCATCATTGTCCATGTATAATAAAGTAGGAGTGGCTTAATTGCTAAAGCTTTTGCAAGTTGAATAATATAGTAACCGCTTATGAGAGTCAGTTTTAATTTTTAATAATCTTTAATTATTATTTAAGATTCATGACACATTTGGTATTTGTGCATTAGCACTACAGTCTCTGGGTAGTCAGTGTCATTCTTTCATATGCAGGCTGGTGTCAATTGATTTCCCATGGTCAGTAGCTGTAGTTGAATCTGTTTAAGTTCCATAAAACTTCCCTCCTTGCACAAAACCATTCCTGTTTGAGGGAGAAGGATTTGAACTTTCTTCTCTTAGAATCATGCTGGGAATAGAGTGTAAATCCATATTATTCTACTTATCTCCATGACATTTCCCATTTCTACAGATGCAATCAAAAGAATTTGTCTCATTGATCTTCAAACTCTTTGACGATTTCACAGTCCGAGCTGAGTGGTGTGAGCTGTTCAGTCGCCCCATTGCTTTTCATCAATAAAAGTTTTTACCTAGATCAAGACAGCACGTTTGCTGCATATGAGCTATGAACCTTGAAGACTGTTATTGGTTTACTGGTGGAATATTTATCTTCAAACTGAAATGAATTCTTAGATGTCATTGCACACTTACCCTCTCTTGATATTTTTAGGTGCTAAAGCCACTTTTTCAATCAGGCTGGGTTGGGGAAAATAGTCCATAATGTTTTGGATGTACAATTAAAGTGCCATCTGCCTCCGTGATGCAGCAGATGTATAATTGATATTCACTGATGATTTGCCTCTTGATTTTCTGCAGACACTGAATGCTGTAATTGTTTATAAAGTATGATTCTGAATACCCGTGTGAGAATTTTCCTCCTCACGTGTTCCCAACAGAAGTATCACTACCATCCTCAATACTCAGGAGATGGATTCATTAAAAGATAATTTTCAGATAGCTAGGCTAAAATCTTACAGAAATCTAGTGAGTAAGTAAAAAAACAAGTTTTCAAAAGGAGTGGCTTATTCCCATAGGATCATGGTTTAATATAGGAGAGCTTGTTGGGAAAATGTAAAATGCTGATGCAAAATCTGGTTACCTTTGTACACTGATTGCAATGCAGGTTGTAGCTAGGAACAAAAAAAAGAAGAGAGTTGTTTTGTTTTCTGCTCCTTTTTTGCAGAGATAGAAACCTTCTTCAGGGAAAAAAAATTATGCGGAGTAAAACCAGAAGGTCAACTGTAACATCAAAAGAACTATCTTCTCTAGGGCAAAGACTATTTAATAAAAAACAGAGATAGAAACCACAGCAGTGAATTCTGAGCAGATGGGAAAACAGAGATATGCTACTTTTTTTTTTTTCTTAATGCACTGTCTTTCCAGTTCAAAATGCAATCACTAAAATCTTGATCAATCAGCAGGTGTTAATTTTACCCTACAACTGGTTTCTAAAGTTCTTCTGAGAATACTCTAGACCTGAATCTGCTCACACTGAAATAAATGCAAAATGTGACTAGTCACCTCAGTGGCAGGAGGTTAGTGGCTCCATTTTATACTGCTGCCCTTCTTTTTGACACCAGTGGCTTTTAAGCACATTAGTTAAACTCACTATGAAGCAGCAATGATTGTCCTGGGCTTTGCTTTCAGCTTCAAAGGAAAGAAAACTTGGTGATATAGAACCTGAATCTGGCTTTGCTGCAAGTGACATTTTGAGTGATTGTTTCTTAAGCCTGGCTCCCAGGAAAAGTCAGCTCTCTGGGCACCCAGAGAAACCAAGGCCCATTGTGTTACAAATTGTTCCCTTTTTGTCAGGTGTTGGCTGTACTCAGCGTATCCAGAGGGATCCCCAGTGTTTTCCCAAAGCTGAATCCCCTGTGTTTTCCCAAGGCTGAACACTTGCTCTCATGTCTCAGTGTCTCTCATGGTAGCAGTGTAATTGTAGGTAAAGGACATCATGCTGCTCCTGAGACAGTCTAAGCAATGGACCAAGTGAAGGGCTGAGGGTGCAGCAGAAAGAAAGCACAAGGGATGCAGAGGATGGTTTGGGGAGGGGAGATGGAGTCAAATCCAAGCAAATGAGGCACAGTGCACTGCAGATCAGTCTGGTTCTGTTCAGGTTTTCTTTCACATCTCTGTTGCTGTCTGCAGGAATACACCAAGTTAAAGAGAACCAGTGAGACAATGCTGGAGAATCTGACTATGTTAATGCTGTTGAATATCTGCAGGAGGGAGAGGGACTGCTTTTCTCCACGAGTCATTTAGTCACAGCCTTAGTGGATGCTCTGGGTTGAACACGAGCAGAAATCCAGCTACAGCACAATGTATGGGTAATTTTACCCTTGTTTCTTCTTGTTGAGGTCTAACTTGGTTCTTCAACATGGAGAGATGTCAAGATGTGAAGGGAAGACATTTCAGACTGTTGCTTGTGTGTTCTTGAAGATTTTATTTTATTTTAAAATTTTATTTCCTGTATCTTTCTCTCATTCATGTAGCAAGATTTTGGGTATGTTTATTGCATAAAGATTCATCTTCAGGTCTGGCTTATACTTACTGAGAAGGTCACCCCTGAAGGGGAGGTTGCAGTCTCACAGCAGATGTAGGGCAGTGCTTGGGTTGAGCAGACAAGTAATTAGGAGACACTGTGATAGAGAAGGGGATGCAGAGCCGACTGGACTGTGATTGAACAGCTAAAACTTGCTCAGATACAGAGGCAGCACGAAACTGGGATCCCAGATCTTGTGAGCAGAAGGCTGAGCACCTCCCTGTGCTAACTCAGCAATACCACTTTCTTGCTGCTACCCTCTTGTCTGAAGTGTGGCTTGCTCTCTTAATTGCACTGTACTACATATAAATAAATCAGCCATAGAGAAATTTGTTTTGCATATTAGTCACTGGCTAGATTGAGAGTTCAGTTCATGTTAACACAAAATGAGTATTCTATCACTGTTTAATTCACGTGCTTCAAAATGAAACTCCAAAGACAAATTTAGCTTTTATTCAAATCAGAAGGTCAAAATTAACCTTCACTGGTTACTTACCAGGCTTGCCATTCCTAAAAATGACTTGAATATATGGAACTGCTTTCTTTCCAGTAGCATGAAGGACTAAGAAGCCATAGCAGTGGAGGGGAGAGCTGCAGTATCCATTTGGGAGTGGGAATTCAGGGGGATGCTGGTTGCAGCTTCTGCAGCATTTTGAGTTTGAATAGGACAGGTGCTAGGAAAAGTGGAGAACTCATCCTTGGAGCAGGTGTGTAGAACACAGGACTCCTCTCACCCAACTGAGTTCCTCCCAAACCAGGAGACTTAGGGAAAGCAGAAAGATTTGCCTTGTGGATCTTTCCTTTCCTTGTGGTCCTAGCAGGAGAGGGGGACATACTCTGGGAGACCTTGATATGGGGCCCTCCTGGCAGCTCACACCCCCACAGGCTGAGGACAGCCAGTGATGGTGATTTCCATCTTTGGGGGCAAAATCTCTGTGAAAAACAAAACAATGTGTGTGGGGATGTTTGGCAGGTTAATAGCACCTACCAGCCCTCCAAACAGCAGCTGCCCCTCAGCAGCTCTGGTGACACTTCATTCCTCCAAAGGCATCACGTGCAGGTGACAACACACACGTTTATCAGAAGCCTTTAAAGTTGTAGCCCTCTGCAGCACGGCTGAGTTTATTTTCTGTGCTAACAAACTGCAGCCTGTGATTCCCATTGGACTTCCAAAAATATGTGAGCAACCCTAGGAGACTAGTGCTTTGTTTCCCCAGGCAGTGGGCTGGAAGGGGTTCCTTGTGGGATGAAACAAGTTTTCCCTCCTCAAAACCTCTTCTGCTACAGCTTTGTTTGATTCAATTCTGGTCCTGTCAGTCTAAACAGGAAGGCAGCTTCCCCTCAGAGAAGTGTTCAAAGCTTCTCATAGAGTGTCTTAATTTTTGTCATGTGGAGCTGCGTGAGGCAGATGTGAGCTGCAGTGTGTACAAAGGCACCACAGTGAGAGAAACCACAGTAAGGGCTTCCAGAGCACAACATCTGGTGGGGGAGTCTGCAGTGGTTAGAAAAAGGGTTGTGTTATTGCCAGAATCAAATTATCTGAAGGTGTCCTGCTGGTAAACAGCAAGTACAAGCTGTACTGAGTTCTAAATTGGTGAGTAAAAGAGAGGTACTATTAGATCTTTAAATCCCTCTTTGGGTTAAGTTGGGTTTCGTCAATATTCTCATCTAAAACCTAATATAACATGTCTCAAGACACAGGCCACAGCTGAAACAAATTTTATTTTTGCCCCTACACATTAATATTCTGTTTCCCAGCTTTGGGGAAGGTTTCCCATCAGAGTTTTCCCTTAGGAGTTTGAAGGGCTTTGGTGAGAAGCAGAAATCGATGGCTTGCTTGTCCTAGCAAGTCTCTGTCTTTCTTAAAAGTAATCCCTTCTAGTTGTGGAGGAGAAAATCCTTCACAGGACAGAAGTCAAGATAACAGTAGCTGAAAATTAAGCTTGCAGGGAATTGGAATGGGATTCTGTGGGATGATCTTTGCCGTCCAAGGGATCAGGCCAGTTAGGTGTTACCTCCATCCCAGCTGAGAAGCAGTCTCTGGCCATGTGGATGCTCCCCATCTGCTCTCAATGCTCTTCTTTGACAGTTCGTGTGAATTGATTTTCCTTCGCTTTGTAGCAGATAAAATTTAACTCTTGGGTGTCAGCTGAAGAACAGTAACCTCAGCTGCTTCAAATCCAACAGTTAAAGTGGTCTTAACATTCCCTATTGCACTATCCAAGCAACTATCTGAAAAACCCAGAAATATCATGTTTTGAAGGTACACCTAAGCTTTTAGCACAGGATGAGGCATCACTGGCACTGGTGGTAGGTGGATTTGCTCCTTCTGCTAAGAATTCACTGCTATTTCCCTTCCACATCCCAACAATCAGCCAGGGTCATCTAAACCTTATTCCCTCACCCACAATTATGCACCTCTCTGTTACCCTCCTGCTGCTGTGTTTGCACTACTGTGGCACCTGGGCTCCTGTTAGAGGCAGGAACTTTATTCTAACAGAAACTTTTGAAACATGGTAAAAAAAATAATATTTCCTTTTCATCCTCAAGCCCAAATCTTTTAGATCACTGTAAATTGGACGTTGGTCTCCCTTGGCTGGTAAGGATGACTGCTCCATTGCAGGTTTTCCTCTGGGGAAATTTATAGGAAGATTTAAATATGAAGCGAATGGTTGCTTTAAAGTTGCATATGCTAAAGGAATGTGACTTATGAATCCTGTTAGCAGTAATGGCTGCATGAGGTTATCAAACACTTAGTCAAATCAAGATTCTGCTGTGATGCATCTTGCACTGAAAGGGTTGCTATAAATTTTTGAACTGTGCCAAACATGTTTATGTACCTAGGGTATGCAGGCTATGTTTGATGCTTATAGAAGTTGAGTCTGTTTCGCTTTTGTTGCTGGCTACTGGGGGAACACATGCATGTGTTTGTGTAGCTGAACAGAATTAGAACTCATCTGGTTTGCAGTCTCAACAACAGAGAATGCTGCTGCCTGCAGTAAAAACAGGAGATAATATTAAACTGCAAATAAACCATCAACCTTGTTTTGGGAAGAGACCAGTGTTATTTGCATAATTTCTAGTGGCTAGCATAGGTGACACCTTCTGGATAGAGCAGATTCAGTGGAGAGTAACGACGAACTTGAAAATTGCCTGTATAAAATATTTATATAAAACTTTGCCTCATGCAGTGAATATTTTAACAATTAAAAATCTGTTCACTTTCTGGACTTGGGCTAAGCTGAGGGGCGGGCTTGAGGATGGTGGTGGTTGCAGCCTGCCAGCTGAATGGTACCTGTGGGATCATGGGTACCATTGATGGGAAGCAGATGGGAAGACCAGCAAGCCTAGAGGACTGTCATGGTTTAACCCCAGCTGACAACTCAGCCCCTCACAGACACTCACCCACTTCTTCCCAGTGGGACTAGGGAGAGAACTGGAAGGATAAAAGTGAGAAAACATATGGGTTAAGAACAATTTATTGATTGAAATAAATAAAATAAAATTGGATAATAAATTTTGGAGCCTACAAGAGACCTGGAGAGGAACTCTTTACAAGGACATGTAGTCATAGAACAAGAGGCAGTAGCTTTAAAATAGGAAAATTTTGCCTACAGAGATCCCTGTGACTCCCGGTTCTTTTGTGGGATTATTGTCTTTGAAGAAAAGTCTTTGTTTTAGTGTCATAATAATTGCTTGACCACTGCAGAGATTTTAGGGCTTCTGCAAATTCTGGGAGCACCAGAGTGGTCCCAGGGGCTCAGCCAGTCCCTCAGCACCTTTCTGAGCTGGGGCACAAGTCTGCAGGTTTGTTCGGGTATCAAACTGTCTCTCTTAATGTTGAGGCCATGTCACAATGCACCAGTGATATGGATACTCTTGTGGCTGGATCTGAAGGAGGTTTTAAAACCAATTCTCCAACACTACATAAAAAAAAAATTAGGGAAAGCAGGGGGTTGTGATTACACCTTTTTGTTCGTTTTTTCCAGCAGGGTTAAAGAGTTTAGTTTCTTTCAGGTTGCCCACTTGAATCCCGCTGAATCAGGACAGAAAATTACTGAACGCATGAGAGGAGTGCAGTAATCATTTGGGGTCAGTGAGCTATAGATTGCAATATTTGGCAGAGTTATTGCTCTTGCTTGTGAGCCACGGCCTTCTGCACCTGCTGTGAGAGGAGGCAGAGGCTGCTCTGCATTTCTCTCCCTTGGCCTTCCCCTTGTGTGCCCTGGGTCATCAGCCCTTCTTACCTGCTGAAGCCTTTCACCACTGCATTAATGATTATTTTTAACCAAAGAGATCAGAGTTATTTTTCCCAGTTGTCAGTTTGGTTCTTATCACGCTGCTGATTATTGCAACTCACTGAGAGGATGAAAATAACCATCCAGATTGTGAAGTTTAGACATAGGAAACCTGACTAGCCAAGGTAACCAGCTTTATTTGATCCAGTGCTGCTTTTTTCCCTCTGTCTTTGCATTCTATGAGGTATTTTACTTTGGCTTCCCCAAGGCAATCTACCAATAACTCAATGACAGCTCCCCAATTCTATTCCTTGTTTTTTAAGCTTCTGTATACTAGACTTGAATTTCGAGGACCTGTTTTCAAGTACTGGCATGTATTTCTATATGCCCTTGGGCAGTCTCCTTCACTTCTCAGAATATTCATGGTTGTGTAAAAGGGCTCAATGTCCTTTTTGCAGGACCACTTTGCCATGTCCAGTGTGCCAGGTGCTTTGGCAGACCACTAATGCAATAATGAGGGAGAGGAGAAGTAAAGGTAACTGACCCATGCATAAAGATGAACATAAAGCCAAAAAAGGGAACTCTTGCTGGACTGGATTCAAACTCTCCCTCCTTACCAAGGACAACTTGTGTGAGCAGAGGTTCATTCCACAATGAGCGAGCCCCATGTTGCTGCTCACCATGGAAGATGGGACTCCTGGCCCCCTAAACCCATTAATTAGTTGGAATTGAGGCTCTCACTGTTGCTACCATGACTCAGTCTATAACAGCAGTGGGAACTCTCAAAGTCAACTTTATGACCATTCTCTGCCAGCCTGCTTATTAATGATATGCAAATTATAGAAGTTCAAACATTTGCATTTAATGCTCATAGCTGTTTCTTTGATTGCTAATGATGTTGATTCATGAGGAAAAAAAGCTTTCTAAAATAAAGAGACTATTTCATGTACCACACCAAAAGCAAATGAAAGGATGTGGTATACAGCATTTTTTTGGTCACGTTAAGCCCTGTCCAAACACCTCAGGACTCATAAATTAGGTGGAAATGAAATGTGATTCACCAGCTAATGAGATAGACTTTAATTTTTAAACAGAATTATAACTTACAGCAAACAATAAAGATGCACATTTAGTGATGAACTCCTGTCCTGAATTTCACTGCACAGTTGTCACAGATCTTCGTTATTTATTCATGTTACAAGGTCAGCACAGCCATTGCCCACCTCCCAAAAGACTCATACCTGGAGCAAGTTGTCTAAACTTAGGGTGTGAACTACCTTTGCTACCCATCCTTTCAACCTGACACCCTATGAGGGTGGAAGACAAAATGCCAGGCCCCTGACATAGAAAAAGGTTCTCAGAACTTGCTACAAGGGGGAAAATAAAAGATTTCGTTTTCCCCTTGAATTGCTTTTTCAGACAGTGAAACATCACTTGACTCTGTGTAGGCAAGTTGTTTGCAGGGTTGAATTCATCTGGTCTGGTCATCTGCTTTCCAGTGAAGGCCATAAAAGGAAAATTGCTATGTCTAAGGCACTGAACTGTATTGGAGAAAGTAACTGAAACTGGACAGATTGTGGCTTTGAAGTATCCACTTCCCTTTTGTTCACCATAAGGGGTATGTAGGGGTCTGGGTTAAAGCTAAAAGAGACAGATCCATCCTTGTCAATTCCTAAGTTCAGTTCCTGATCTCTTCCTGATAGGTTTTTGTAGAGGTATGATCCTACAGAAACACAAACTGCACTTGCAGCACTGTCTCAGTTCTAACATTTCTTCCTGGAGTATGAAGCTCAGCATCAGTACAGCAATGCAGTTTGTCTTTATGAATAATTTAGGCAATCGAGTGTCTGACTGGTAACTCCAGTGTTTACTCATCATGAAGTTGTCATCTGTCCAAAATGTGTCCTCAGACTTCATCATGTCTCTGGTTTACAAGGAACCTGGCTGGTCTGGTGTCTGGGTACATGCATACAAAGAAGATGGCTCAATGAATAATTAGAAAGAGAAGAAAATTCATTGAGATAAGGAATGTAAATTTTAAAACTTAGAGAAAAAGCTCAACAAGACTGATCAGTAGATCTTCATAATTCAGCTAGGTCCAGCCTACTTGAAGTTCATATTATCAGACAAACAGAGGAAAGGTTTATTCCCAGGTTATTCTTCTTTAAGAACATCTACAAACAATATTCTACAGCTGAAATAACATGATGACACTTGGGACTTTAAATACTGATACTACTACTTGAGAAATGCAACTGCATCAGTTTTGTGCTATGTACAATACAGAATTTTGCTTTGAAATTTAGACACATTTTGCTCTTCATAATGTTGCTTTTGTCTCTTATGACACTTTCAATCTCATTGTAACACTATATTTTGCTGTGAAAAGGCTAAAAAACTGCAACAATAAATATTAATAAATGGAAACTGGATCAGGAAAGTTGTCATGGCAGACAGCCAAGTTAGAAAAGATTGTCTGCTTTGACTCTTACACAATGATATTGAGAAATGTACTGTATAAACTATTTTCTGGCTAAAATTAAATAGTAATCTGGGTGTCTGCAGGTAGAAAACACCACCAGGATTGACATGATTCTTGGGGGCTTTTTTTTTTAATCTATCTTGACAAATATAAATCAGAGAAATAATATCAGCAGTGCAAACAAGGAATACAGAATAACATTTCTGCAGTGATTTTAAGCAGGTTTTTAATGTAGAAACTCTCAAAGGAGTTGAGATTCAGGGGCAACCTCAGTAAGATACATATTCTAGTGACAGTCAGCGAATGCTCCATTTTGGCATAGTTAAGGTGCTGGTTTTCTTTAGTAAAGGAAGAAGTTTACCCCATTTTGGAGGATTGATATGTGAAGGCCTTCACCCTTCTGTTTTTCCTGAGGCGTCCATGGAAGAAGGGCCTGGTTTGGGCTTGTAGTTGGATGTGCCCAGGACTCTTGATGTGCATGGTCAGGTGAGCTGCCAGCCTACTGCAGGTGCACTGGCTGTGCAGCAGCTGTAATGTATGGATGGATTTGAACTGTTCTGTAAGCAAAAAGTGTCTCAGAACACCTGGACAAACCTCTGGTTTTAATAACACTTAAAGAGAGTGTAAACAACTGGTGGGGGTGGGGGGGGGGAAGTGACTGCATGTTAGACAAACCTCAAAATAAATCTGCTTCCTTGGAATACAAAAATTTAAAGAAAATTGAAAGGTAAATTGTCAGAGATCACTTTCAGTTCCTGAGACTGGAACCCATGTCTTCTAAGAGGCAGCTCATAGGTTCAGACACTCCTTCAGAATACCTGTATGTCGAGCACAGATTTATGTTACCACCATCAGTGGGATTTAGATAGTGGATTTTAGAGATACTATAGGCAGGAGGCAACTTCTGTAGGCAGAACTGAACCCCACTGATGGTGTGATTAATGTGCAATGAGTGAGAGGCAGCAACCTGTCACAGGCATCCAGATCTACTTGACATGCCTCGAGATATCCAAGGCATCCATTCACTTTTGTCAGGTGGATGTGACCCAGAAGGACACCTCTGCATCTCTAGAGTAGCAGCTGTGAAGTTCTAAAGGGCAGCTCAAATGGATCTACACTTCTGTGTGTGGGCACATGAGCTGTGTTCAGAGGGTTAATTTCTGGGAAAAAGGGAATTGAGAAACCTCAGACTTTGAGGACATCTTTCAAGGTGTGAGTTAGCTGGCTCTAATTCACATTTGCCCAGGTGCTGGTGGTTCTGTAGCCATTTCTGTGCCAACCTTGCCTTGCAGTCCAGGCTGAGGCTTAAGTCTGCGTCCTTGGGGCCAGGGCAAGATACCAGAACCATTCTGACAAATAATTATGGATGCACATCTCTCAATCCTTGAAATAACTCAGGACAAGGTTGTATCTTCGTTCTGTGCAACCACACAGGAGGGTGTGCCATAAGTGAGACTTAGGGAACAAAGACAGCTTTTCCAGTATTTTCTCATTCTACTCTATATCAGAATGAGTGGGATGGGAAATTATGGAATGTGAGGAAACAGGATGCAATTTACACCTGAGAGAAAAAGCAGGGGATGAAGTGATGTCTCTAAGGCTTAGAGCAGGGCAGCTGAATGCTAACCTGTCTGTATCCAAAGACACAACCCAGCCCTGGTGAATATGTACAAGCTACCCTCACTGCCCTCTTTCCTGGAATTATTAACAATTTCGTATGTGTGTTCATTAGCTTTGAAAACAGAGGCTATTAGTAACCAGTAAATATGTGGCAGGGAAATGGCCGCAATTGTCACATGCTTTAAGAATTGTGCTGGGCTGTTCTAACTTCATTGTAGCTTTTAAACCATTTTTCCTGCCACCTCTGCCAATGCTACAAGTAGGACAGAGCCACGCCGCTGCACCTCCAAGACACAGAATTCGTGTTGCGTTGGTGTGAGCCACTAATAGGATTCCAGGACAAAGCACTTTAATCCATTGCTAAGTAAGTGACAAGGTAGTAATATGGTTTGAGGACAGGACAAGCTAACATGCTTCTTCTGCTCTTCAAAGACTTAGTTTTATAATCCTCTGCAAAAGTCTTTGTTCAGATTTCTGGAAGTATTTTGTAACTGCCCACACCTGCCTTGAAATATTGTTTCAAGCCAATGTATCTGCTGCAAAATTCAGCCTATAATTAGTTATGCTTTCAGTCTCTGAATTACCATGTAATGGTGTGTTATGTTGGAGCTGTAACTATTAGCTCTTATATTTCAGTAGGGAAATGGCTAATGCAATTTAAAGGACCAATAAAGTTGTCACCAGCAGATCAGTAGTTTTATCACTAGATAAAACTCCTTAGTTTGCATAGAACATCTGGTCAGGTATTGTGTGTCTGCCTCCTGTCTGAGTCAGGGATAATGGATACTTCCAGCCCCATTTCAGCCCCACAAGTTTCAGTGCTTCTGTGGGAATATATTGCCATGCTGTCTAGTGGTCAGGGTGGTGCTTCAGGACTGATGGATTTTCCTGGGATTTAAGCCATTTGTGCTTATGTAGTTGAGGTCTGTTGTAGTTGAGGACTTAACATTTTCCTCACCTTGATGGTATACTGGGCCATTCAAGCTGGATAAGTCTAAATCTTTTCTTTACACAGTAATAAACCAATCTTTAGCTGTTTGGAACACTTGCATGGGAATTGTCTGAAATATTGCAGTGCTTATAGGATATAAATCTAAGTGAGCTTAGGATCCCTTTATGACAGAAATAGAGCTATTCAAATACAGACTATCATCAGTGAAGCCAAGGTCTGACTAGATGAGTTGCACCCTACACTCTGTTGACTAGACTTCAAAGGCCATGATGGGAGTCTCGGAAATTTGCTCACATGCTCAGCCATATGCTGATTGTAATCTTAGGTGACATGGATCTTGTCATTGATAAGATTATCAAGACTGGAAGCTCTTTCTCCACCATTAACTCATTAAAATGGGACATTATTACTGCACTGCTTTATGTTGTGTTCTGTTGAAAGAGGTTCTGCATATTTCTGTCTTTCCAT
The DNA here is from genome assembly GCA_013400515.1 of Erpornis zantholeuca. Classification (NCBI taxonomy): domain Eukaryota; kingdom Metazoa; phylum Chordata; class Aves; order Passeriformes; family Timaliidae; genus Erpornis; species Erpornis zantholeuca. The sequence continues at coordinate 292,043 of VZTN01015920.1, forward strand.
AATGGTATCCATATGACCTGTCTGGATGCCAAAGACCCAGCCTAAAGAAGACTTTGAATTCTGCCCCAAAGCATATTCAAACCTGAGGTCTAACAATGCTGCTGAGTGTGATGCTGAGTGGGATGCTCAACATCCTTACTGCAGCCCAGCAAGGCTCACACAAGCATCTCAAGCTGGGAAATGGAGATCTGGAGAATCCACTTTGCTGAGGTGTTGCCTTCACCTCACCTGTCAGCTTCGGGGAAAGTGTGTGTGGTAAATGGGCAGAGAATCTGATATTGTATGAAAAATCTGATACTGTATGAAATGAATCTGATGTTGTATGGAAAGGGAAGGCTGGAATCACACCTGTTTTATTACTCTGCCTCCAACACAATGGGAAATGGGGATATACTGCACTGAGTAAAACACAGCTTTGTCTTGTCCCTTGCTCAGGGACCCTGGCAGAGCCGCTGGGTGGGTGACAATGAACATCACTCTTCATGCTCACAGCTGTGTCTTTGCAGGGCCAGATCATGGACTGCCAGCTCGCTTCTTCTATGCGGTATAAATAATGAACTCAAAAGGCTGATGCTTTCACAAATGATTTAGAAACTTTATTCCCTTGTAGCTCAAAGAAAAACAGGCTGTTAAATCTCTGTGTAACTCATGGAAATATTGTCCCTCTGACATTAGTCGGTTGTATTAAGTAAATATCCTGGAGGTGTTAGCCTTCCAGTCAATGGCACTTTGGCTTCTAAATGCCTTTGTGGGTCCATTGATACCAGCTTTGTAGGAAGAGTTAATGTCTTCTACTAAAGCAAATGATATCTGAGGGAAGGAGAAGAGGCTTTGGGGCATATAAGCCATTCTTCAGGTCATCTGTATCATGATTCTAGACCTTAGTTTCAAAGTAATGTACGAGCCCTTCAAAATGTCATTCAGTGAAAAGATTTACGATGTCTGACTTCCCTCTCCCCCCTGCTTTTTACTGCTGGTGTAAATCAGAAGTGGTTCAGTGGAACTAGGCTGTGTCACACTGTCTGAGAGGCATGGGCAGTGCAGTATATTCTGGTAACTCTTACTTTCTCAGTACATCTTGAAAGATGTCGGACAACCCTTAGCTCCCTGTCCTTTGCTTTTCTCAAGTGATCTCCAAATAGAGAGAAGTTGATAATTCTGGTAGAAAAAATTCAGAAAGTGCCCTTTGGCTGGAAGTTGGAAGCTGAAGAATTTCTTTTAAAATACTGTATGCTGCTAAGTAAAGCCATGGCTATTTTTACCAAATACTGGATTTTTGGAAGCTTAATTATCTTCATTCTGCTCACAGAAATCAAAACGATACTTGTTGGCAGGATGGACCTAAAATAAAATCTAGTTGCTGTACTGACAGCTGTGAACGATTTGGATGAACCAACTTTTTTTACTTTTTTACTTTTTTTTTCCCTTTGAAGCAATTATAGATATGTTCTGTGACCTGCCCTTATCTTTCTCTGGCTTGTCTGCATACTGCAAGGCTTGTCACAAGCTGCGTGGGTCTCTGCTAGCCGTGCATGCACAGGCTGCAGGGCTAAATGCAAGCTCTGTGTCCTATCTTGTTGCCAGGGAACAGTGACGAAGAAATGCCTGAGCTAAACTTGAATTTTGGATCTTTGCAATGAGGTGCTTATGTGACCCTGGGCAAGCAATTTGTGTGGGGTAGATTCCTCTCTTCCAGTGTCAGGCTCTCTGTAGATAAAACTGTGACTTCAGTTTGGTGAAGGACTCTGCCTATGAGAGGGGAGAGTGAGAGAGGGAGACTGATTCACTGGTTTAGACATTTGTCTAAAAATGGGACAAACTTCCCACTGGGGAGATCTGATTCTCCCCAGCCACAGTGTGAGCCCAGATGGCTACCTTAGACTGGCACCTTAGACACTTCTATTGAGCCTTAGACTGACAGTGAACATCTGGACTTCTGTGGGGCTGTGAGTGTGTTTGGGAGCTGTGTTAATCTCTGTCTGAGTAAGAGATCATCTCCGAAATCTCCACAGTTGTCACCAAGACATCTCTCTGTGTTTGGTGTTAAATGACATGGAACTGCAATGTCAAGGGTTTTTGTGCACATCCTTGTATAACTGAGGGTTGTTGGAGATTAGCTTTGAAGGCATGAAGGATTCCTCCCTCTTCCTCACTGCACTTCTGAAGACCATTCAAAGTACTTTGTGGCCACAGCCAATCCTTGTCTCCAAGAATTTCTGAGCTGAGCCACTCTCTGAGGATCATTTTCTTTAAAAGTACCAAGAATGAAACTTTTTCCAGCAGCAGGGATGGGGTGTTAGTGGATGGCTCATGTCACCCCTCACTCAACAGTGTCATGAGCCAAATAAATCAAGATGAGCAACAACAAACACATGACCAGTCTGTGGCACAAAGATTATTTTGCAATAAGCATGGTGAAAATCTGCTTTGAGGAGCCTGGAAGATGGGGCCTGCAGGTAGACAGCGTCTTTCCAAAATCATATGATCCTGGTGGGATAATTCTGCAGCTGTAAGTGCATGTTCTGCATGGAATTGGGTGTATCTTGGTTTAAAGAATACATTATGAGGAAAGACTCAGACAGTTGGGGCTTTTCAGCCTAGAGAAAAAAAGGCTCTGGAGAGAACTTAGATCACCTCCCAGCATCTAAAGGGGATGTACAGGAAAGCTGGTCTGTTTATAAAAGTATGCAGTGATAGGACAAGGGGGAATGGCTTTAAGCTGAAAGAAGACAGGTTTAGATTAGGTATTAGGAAGAATTTGTTCACTGTGGCGAAACACTGGAAGAGGTTTCCCAGAGCAGTTTTAGATCCCATCCCTGAAAGTTCAAGGCCAGGTGGGATGGAACTTTAAATAACCAGGTCTAGTGGAAGTTGTCCCTGACCATGGCAGATGCCTTGGAAATAGATGGTGTTTAACATCCCTTCCAACCCAAACCATTCTATGATTCTATGAGTTTGGGTGAGGAAGTGAATCATCAGTTTACAACTTTTGATTTCAGGTCAAGCAAGTTTTCCCCAGAAGGAGAATTAAAAGACTACTTTCTTCATACACATTTCATTTCAGATTCTCTTCTATTTGATTTCAAGCCATTTCATTCCACCAAAGGGGAAATGCTTTTCTGGTCTCTTCTTATGAACTGAAGCTGAAAGGTTTCTTCCATCGATGCTTTGACAGTTTTCTGAAGCATCTACCTTAGCTTTGATCTCCTTCTCTCCTCTCCTTATTAATTTTTAACACTTGTTAAAAGATTTGTTCTGTTTGTGAGTTGCGAGAAGGTGTCTTAATTTATAGAGAGCCCGAGCATATCATTGCTGCAATTTCAAAGTGTAATTTTTTTCCCCTTCAAGAATTTAATTCATGTCCTCAGCTGCCATACTGCAGCATAAGTATTTTGCATCTTATGCAACTCTCATGATATGCACCTGACAAGACTTCTGACCTTGTTAGTTATGGAACTGAGATTTCTCACCAAGAAAGAGAGCCTTCAACTACAGTAAAAAACTTTGGATTTTACTAGAGGAGAAAAAAAAGAGGCAATTTTGTTTGCAGGATTGCAGGAAACGCCAAAGTTATCAATATTCAACTAGACAAATAAGTAATTTTTAATCAGAAAATACATGAAAATACGACTTTATTTTTTGCAAGCAACAAAGTTTTCTGACAACCTCTCAAATGCTGTGCTTTCATTTAATAAGTGTTTCTCCTCTACTTACCTGTTTTTCAGTACTGAAAGTGAACAAGCTTGCCTAGGATACTAGTAATCAACATGAAAAATAAATAAATATGCAGCCCATATTGGCTGTGACCTATGGGAGACATAAACAGTATTAGTAGGAGCATTACTCGGGAGAAGATTTTGTTTTTATTTCTTTATGAATGTAAAGTGACCATATTCTGATCTTCTGTCCCTACCACTAAGTGAAGAAATTTGGGGTTTTTTTCATTTTTCATCCAAAAAATTCTGTAAGTCACAGGACAGCCTGCAGCACTTTTGGCCATCTTAATTGCAATAAATCCAGGACAGGCATAAAGGTGCAAAGGTGTAGCTAGAGTTTCAGGCTGTTGTTTGAAGTGTGCTGCAGTTGTAGTCCCAAATCAATCTTTTTTTTTACCAGAGAAAGTATTTTTTGATCTCTGCAATGGACAGAAAATCTCTAAGTTTCATCAGCTGAATGAAGGGCCATGCTGCTCCTTCAATGTTCTAAAGCTTGTTCTAAAGCTGCAAGGATGAAATAAGCAGGCCTAGTCCAAGAGACAGTGCATCAGCTCCCATGGGAAGAGGGTCCCTCTCAGAGGGTCTGAACTCACTCCATGCTGCTGATATTCTCCTGAAACCCAGTGGCCTCTCTCAAAGGGGAATTTGGCATTTCCCAACAGCCTTTGATGTGAGGTGCATTCCCTGGGCACTGGGTGTAGGTTAAAACAGCAGGAGCAGGTTCTATTGCCTTGCCTCATGCCACCTAACAAATGGCAGATCAGGGAAATCCCTTAAAGAGGCTTTTCAGCTGTAAAATTCACTTCACCTCTTCCTCTGCTCTCTTTTGCCCTCTCTGCTATATCCTTTTCTTGCTTTTTAAATTTTTTTTATTTCCCCTGGTCTGTGATATTTGATATCAAAGAGCTTTTGTTGAAATGCAGCTCTCATTCATATCCTCAGCCTTTGCTTTTTTCTGCCCCCAGACTCAGGACATGGAATGCCCAAGCCCTGCTCTGGGGACAAGGCACTTGCTGGTGTTTTTGTTACTAGAACATCACAAATGCCCAGTTCCCCCATCTGGGATCTGCTTACTTTAGTCCATGCCCAGAGACAGACCTGTCTGTCAGGCTATTAACCCTCTCCATCTACTCCAAGGCTCTGATGGGTGATGAATGGGTGAAAAGAAAGAATTTTAAATACCCCAATGTAGTGCTTCCAACACACATTATTTGACGTGTTGGAACATTCTTTTTTCAGGGGGTAGAAACC